>VZTO01011396.1:114971-125259 GCA_013400615.1 Syrrhaptes paradoxus | reverse complement strand
TGCCCTCTGTATCAGTGAATTGTTTCAGCTGTGTTTCAGTCTTTCTGTTTAGCAAATCCATTACATGTTTATTGTTCTATGTTTTCCCATCTATGGATCACCATTGAGAAAAGCAGCAGACAGAACTTGGATTTTGCTGTTAATTTAGCAATCTACATGCAAAACTCTGACCTTAGTTACCTGAATGTGGATCAAAAGAAATTGTGTTGGCTCTATCGGAGAAAAAAAAAAAACAAAACACAAACCCACAATTTTTTTCTTTTTACCATCTTCAACCATAACTAAAATAATACCTTATATTCAGTGAGGAAGTGTCTGTACATGCTCACATCAAGCAGCTGATTGTGTCCATTTTCTTATGGGCACCCCACTTATAAATGCTTTTTCTTTTATATGAGGGTTTAATAAAATAAAACTGGGCCAGAAAGGTGAGAAACATATAAAGTTGAAGTTGAGTAAATTTTACATTTTTTCCCAATTTTCCCCTTCTTTCCTCCCAGTTGCTCAATTTTCCCTCATTTTAATCTGATCTGCAGTGTTACACATAAAGTAAGAACATAAAAGCCAGGAAGAAATNCAAACTCTGTTCTTTCTCTTTCATCCCTGAAAAAAAGGTTTGTGTTCTGGTCACCTTCCCCCATATATAGCAATTGCACTAATAGAACAGAATAAGTCTATATATAAACATTATCTCGTTATGTCTTTAAGAGCACTAGGTACATATACTACCACATAGCTGTGGGTTACAATTTACAGTGGGAAAAAAAAAAAAAAATAAGGAACATCGCAGTTTCGAGGTGGGTTTTTTATTGAGAAAAAACAGAAAACAAAAACAGTTCTGGAAAGACTAACACTCCAGTTACCTTACCTGTAAATCCTGATATCCCTGTTTCTGGATAAGCTTCGGGCTTAGCAAAAGCCAGGGACCAGTTTTCACACATCCACCTTCTGAAGGTGAAAAGCATTCAATAATACGAACATAGCCTTTTCTGTGCCAATTGACCTCAGTGCCAGAAAACAGTGCTGGGCACATATAACGGGCAATCTTTGTGTTTGATTTCAGCTCCATCTGCTTATAGATCCATAAACATTTATTATCTGCCATTGTTAACACATCAAAGAATTGTAGAGTGGTTCAGGCTACGGAGATCGCTGGAAATCATCTTGTCCAACCTCTCACTCTGAGACCAGCTTAAGCTGCTCAGAACCCTGTGTGGTCAAACTTTGAATATCACGAAAGGACAGAGATCCCACAAGACCTTTGGGAGCCTTTTCCAGTGTTTGACCACCTGATTTGCCCATATCTAACCAGAATTTCCATTCCATCATGGCTCTTAGATCTTGTGTCTGTGCTGTGACCTTCCCAGTGATGAACTTCATTCCAGGTGCCAGTCCCATTTCTGTGTTGCACAAGCCATTCTGTTCTTCAAATGCTGCTTCTACATTATCTATCAGCTTAGTTGTCTTTGTTGACAGCTGTAGGTGTGGAGATCATGGTGACTTCTGGCATTAGCAATGCAGTGGGACTATAGCCATTTTAGTATCCTTGGTAATCTTTTGCCCGTAGCAACTATTTTGCTTATGCCTTGAGTCAGCCTTGTGCTTCTTTCTTTAACAAATGCGTTTGCTTTTCTTAAATCTCTTTGAAAGTAAGTTATTTGCTGATGTTTCTAAATGTATGTGTACTGAAAACCACTGAATAATGTAATGAGATAAAAGAAAGCAAATAGGGCATTTGTAAGTCTTTGCCAATACAGCAAAAGGAAAATAGAGCGTAGAGAGCATAATGTGCTAAGCATGACAAGGAAAAAAGCGGGCAATTAGAGTGAAGAGTTATATATTCTGTAATGTGTGCATCCATATGGAGACAAAGTATGTGTATAAGTATGTGCACATACAGCAATAAACATATATACAAATGCAAACATATATATGAAAGCACACACGATGAATTTCTAATTAAGATGAGAACAACATTCAAGCCTAGACTCAAAAGTTATCAGAGGCCTTGCAGAGATTCCCCCTGGAGTTTCTGAGAGCTGAGTTTAGTAGCCAGTAATTTCCAATTTCTTAGATAATGTGTAGGACCATGGTGCTGATTAGCCCTTAAATCACACTCTCCTTGGAAAAGTAAAGTCTTTAATTTCTTTAATGGTGAAAAACATGTCTCTGCTTTCCTCTTTTTCACCTTCAGAAGCTCTTGGTTAATTGCGATCTGGCCTTGCTATTTATTTTTGGGTGCTGAGGATAAGCAAGGGTAGTCCTGTTGAAGGAAAATGCAAAGGGGTCTCGTATTTGGGCAATTGGATTCTCTAGTGGAGAAATGATACATTATTTTAATTCCTGCATTTTTAAAGTGATGCCTGGGGTTTTTAATCTTGAGTCTCCCTTTGACATTAATGGGAGTCATGTTGCTGCAATGAGCACGTGATGCTTTGATAATTGGAAGGGACCATGTGTGAGAGAATCACAGGCATTGGAGAGGTAAAATACCTGTTCCACTAGGAGATCCTGCCAGTTTTCCTCCTAACTCAGGAAATGAAGATATTTACAGCTCATTTGTTAATGTATTGTTCAGCCCATCTGTAAACAAGTCAGAATAGCTGCCTTCACTCCGTTCACTGGAAGATTGTTGCACAGGATAGACTTTATCAAGTGGAAATGTCCCCTTCCCTAGTCTCATCCCATCACGTGTTATTCTTTTTGTGACCCGTGTGTAATCCCTCTCACTCCACATATTTTACACCATTTTGGCTATTTTCAGAACATTACCCTGCTTTCCCCTAGGCCCTATTTTGTTGATTTATACAGATTTAGTTATTTTAATCTACTGACTTCAAAGTCAAGCCTTAAAGTCCCCACAGGGATTTTGTCTATTTCTTTTTCCCTGAGTTTTCTGGACTCTTGAGGTCTTTTACAGAGACAACAAGGAAAACTTTTAACTGTGCTGCTAAGGAATCTGTTAAAAATACCAGGTGGAGTAAGACAGTGTGAAGGTTTCTCAGAGATGATCTGAAGACAATGTTGGGGCACAAAGTTACTTACTCCACATTTTTATGAAGACCATATATTCCGTGGAAGCAATGTGCACATCTTCCTTATAAAAAAATATTATTTTTTTTCCAGTGAGAAGTTCAGAAAGTGACATCAAAGGTTTTTGGAGATTAATAAGGTCCTTGACCCCTTCAAAGTCCATTACTGTATATACTTCAAGAAAGAAGGAACTGAGAAGCAAGATCTTGTTGTTTCAGTATCGCCTGTGTCGTCTCTTGCTTTATCAGCTTACTCTATTCTCACCTTGTCTAATGTAAGGGCATGACAATTTCTCATCACTAACACAAAACATCGTTACATGTATTTACTCTCCCTACGCATCCTCCAAAAAACCCCTTGTACATATTTAAGTGGGAAGAAGGAAAACAAATGAAGGTAATATACTCTTTTATGATTTGTACAAGGCAAAAGAAAAAAAAAAGGAATTCACTGCAGCAACATTTCTGCAGTTCAGAGTGTATAAAACACAAAAGGGACTTCAGAAAAGAAAATGAAAAACCAATCAAAATTTGAGAAGTTATTTTTAAAGCATAGCAAAAATATCTAAGGAAATGAATTGGCCGAAAGTTATTGAAGCACAGTTGAGGTTGCCACCACTAATCATTTAAATATTAAAAGCAAAACTTTCAGGTTTTTAATATTCATTTTCTGCTTCACCCCATGAAGAGCATTTTCGGGTTCCTGTTTTATCAGATTTGCATGTGCTGTGGCTTTAGGGCCACTCTAAGCCCAACCAGCATCTAAGCACCATGCAGCCTCTTGCTCTCTTCTCCCCGCTGGTGGGAAGGGGAAGAGAACTGGAAAGAAACAAAAGGTAAAACCACAGAATCACAGAATCACAGAATGTTAGGGATTGGAAGGGACCTCGAAAGATCATCCAGTCCAATCCCCCTGCCGGAGCAGGAACACCCAGATCAGATCGCACAGGAACGCATCCAGGCGGGCTTTGAATGTCTCCAGAGAAGGAGACTCCACCACCTCTCTGGGCAGCCTGTTCCAGTGCTCTGTCACCCTCACTGGAAAGAAGTTTTTTCTCATGTTCAAGTGGAACCTCCTGTGTTCCAGCTTGAACCCATTGCCCCTTGTCCTATCACTGGATGTCACAGAGAAGAGCCTGGCTCCATCCTCCTGACACTCACCCTTCACATATTTATAAACATTCATTAGGTCACCCCTCAGTCTCCTCTTTTCCAAGCTAAAGAGACCCAGCTCCCTCAGCCTTTCCTCATAAGGGAGGTGCTCCATTCCCTTCATCATCTTTGTGGCTCTGCGCTGGACTCTCTCCAGCAGTTCCCTGTCCTTCTTGAACTGAGGGGCCCAGAACTGGACACAATATTCCAGATGCGGTCTCACCAGGGCAGAGTAGAGGGGGAGGAGAACCTCTCTTGACCTACTGACCACCCCCCTTCTGATACACCCCAGGATGCCATTGGCCTTCTTGGCCACGAGGGCACAGTGCTGGCTCATGGTCATCCTGCTGTCCACCAGGACCCCCAGGTCCCTCTCCCCTACACTACTCTCCAACAGTTCCGTACCCAACTTATACTGGAACCTGGAGTTGTTCTTGCCCAGATGCAAGACTCTACACTTGCTCTTGTTAAATTGCATTAAATTTTTCGCCGCCCAAATCTCCAGCCTGTCTAGGTCTCGCTGGATGGAAGCACAGCCATCTGGCGTGTCAGCCACTCCTCCCAGTTTCATATCATCCTCCCAGTTTCGTATCATAGTCACCCTTGTGGGTGACTCACATGGCTTTCTTCCATCACCGTTATAAGAATCCACTTCACTTATTCAGTGTAAGGTGACTTAGGTTTTTGGAACCACTGCTTTGCAGACAGGCAAACTTATAAAATGTTTGTTATGGTTGTGATATCCATAGTAAAACTCTGGAATAGATTATGGAAGTTTTAGCCTAAATAGTTGGGTACAGAGAGATGGGAAGACAGAGGCAGAGCTGTGTTTAGACCTCAGCTATTGTGATTCCCAGTTCTCCCTGACATAAACGTTAGAGAGAACAAAAACAGTTCTGGTACAGCAATGAGACAACATGTAATCCTCAGACTGTATAATACTTTTTTTTTAATAGCCGTGCCAATGCAATTTTCTTTTGGTGATGTTTTGAGGCATACACTTTAAATATGAGGCTCTGAGCACCTCCAATATTGAAGCTTTAGCTCAGTAAAAATAATAGCATGAAAACATCAAGCCCATTCTCTTGAGTTTTCATGGTCTATTTCTTTGCTTGCAGTGAAGTTGGATAAAAGTATTTACCTCTTAAATGTTTACTTAATGCAGTATGAATTGTTGACCTTAAATGGTCTCTACAGCTCATAGACCATAAAAATAAAATTATGAACGAGCAATTTTTATTACTACAGCACCAATGTCTGTAACAAACTATTTTTTCCCTACTCTTAAGAATACAAGTAATATCATCTTGTACAGTTACTATAATTCACAGATGTCTATGGTCACTTTTTGACTTCACTTCAAAGCCAAAAGCATCAATAATGGTAGAAAGGAGGCAAGGCTAAAGTCGTTAAACAGTGTCTTCTTGTTTTCACTGCTAGTGAACAAGACCTAGATTCTGATAAGGAAATATAGAATTTGCCTCAGCCAGTTAGACCAGTCCACCTAGGTGGTGACCAAAAGAGAACAGAGACAAAGAAGCCCTGAAATTTGCAGTACAGATCAAGCTGTTGAATGCAAAGCAGAAAACCCTCCCTTTGAGTTGTGCAATGACTCATTTCTCAGCAGTTCTCAGCCATGTGTTTAACACTGGTCATGTCAAGTAAGCACTGTAACAATCCATCCGTGGGCTCAAAGTTCATGCCTTTGCACTCTTGCAAGCAGGTTTTTTCCCTTTCCTTACACTCAAGAAAAGTTAACTTATTTACCAAGGCAAACTGCCCTAAGCAGCATTTCAAATTTAACGGTGTTTTCTCTGCTGTCTCATTGGATTTTTCCCACATTCCACCTAAGCCTTCTTCCAGGTTCCTGTGCTACATATTCCTTGCAAACACCGCATGGCTGAGTTCTTCAACAACCATGTGCCTGCAATGCATTTTACACCAAATTTGTAGAAATCTCTTCACATCTTAACAGACTACTTATACAAGATTTGACTTTTTTCTCTCCTTCCGTGTTAAGTTCTAGACTGGAATACTATCCACTCTGCAACTCTCAGGGACACGCTGTGACAGGGACTGCAACCCATGTGTGACCCATGCCAGGGCAGGGACACCCCTGAGGGACTGCATCTATGGGCCACTCCTCTATCTTTTCAAGAAATGCACTTTTTCTAAGACATTTGACTTCACAACTTTCCTGTTTCTCTTATTTCGGCTTTCAAGTGCCATTTCAGAAGAGTCAGTCATTTCTAATAAGCAACAAATCCTTACACATACACATATGTATATTTCTTAAGCAAAAAAATTATACTATATTCATTCAGTCTGATGGTTGCTTTGCTTAGGGTTTGTGATGAGAATCCATTACCAAGAGAAAAACTACAATGCACTTGAAAAGTGTGGTTTTTTTCCCTCTTGCATGGCTGGTCCTTTGATCTCCTCTTTTCATGTTTCTATTTGTCTCTTTTGTTTTGTTTTGTTTTGTTTTCCCTTCCCCTTTCAACCTGAGGCATGAGCAATGAATACTGATGTGACAGTGTTTGGTCCTATTCAAAAATACAGAACACTGGCGTACAAAGCCATCCAAGTTGTTTATGAATTGTAGGCCAGGAAATCTCTCTAAGATATTTAATTATTTCATGAGGCAAGAGTTGTGCTTCGCGGTCACTGGATAACATGTTAAATAATTTCTGCAATATTCCTAGTTTTAATACAAACTGTTGCACGACTTTGTGCGAGCAGCTTTTTCTGTGTTATTCAAATGTATTCACAATTTGACAGAAATGTTAACAAATGTAGATAACTTTAAAAGGGTTGAGACCTTCCTCAGATCCATGGCTCAGCTGGACTGATGCTAATTCAGTGTAGTTTCAATTAAGAAAGCTGACTTTGTCTGTCTGTCTGACTGTATGGATAGATATAATGAAGTAACTGAAGAATCTCTCAATTTTTAGAGATGATTCTCTCAAAATAGGAATATTGAACAATCTTGCAGAACAGCGTGATTTATGAAAATGTGCTAAATTTGGGGAGTTATCTTAAACCATATTCAGACTAAAATTCCATGTTCTTGCTGAAGCAACTCTAAGGTTCACCTGAGCTATTAGTAGGGCATTGAGGCTATACAGCCCGAACCAACGGGATATGGCTGCAGCACATCGCTCTGTTATGTGTTATTTAAATTAGGAGATTGCTTGCCTGTAAAAAGCTGCTGATTACAAAGGAAACAACACAGCAAATGCTTCAGGACATTAAAAATCAGGTAAAAAAAAAAAAAAAAGAAGATATCATACTGAGCTCCTCACTTCCAGATTGTAATAAAATTGGGTAAACTATTCACTGTGACTAATTTATTCAAAAGTTGTCCCTTCTTGGGCTCATGAATTTATATTCAAACAGATTTGGATTTCTACAGATTTGTTACTCAGTGTCACAATTACAGGAATAGCTGTACTTTTAATCCTTTCTTTGGACTTACTTTTTTCACACTCTTCAAGTTTTCCGTACTGCAGGTGGCTTTTATGAGTTACATGAAGATATTGCCGTGGCCTAGTGACGATGGGTCTTTATAGGATTATTCTTTCATAGCTGCCCTCGTGCATACTAATACTCTCCAGCAAATGCAAAGCACAGGTAACATTATCAGACTGTATACTAAATTACCTTATGGTAATTTGTTCAGGAAGACACAGTTGGAGAAAAGAATCACCAAGTTCTCACTTTCAGATTAAAAATCAGGTAAAAAGGTGTTGCTCATCTTCTATAATTTACTGGTTTATCTTAGTGAATCAAGGCCCATACAGCTCTCTTCCTAAGAACTAGTGCTCACAGAATGAACTAAAACATCCCAAATAAAGTATTATATACCTTTAAAGTAAGTTAAAAGTCTAATAGGGAAATCACTGAAGTATTTCACACTGTGCCCACACATATGCATTATTAATGTTATGTCTCAAAGGCAGGGCAGATTGATGTGAGATCCTCAGCAGCTAAGGCAGCTGGACCCAGAGCAGTTGTAGTTCAGAGGATGGATGGACTGATTTACACAAAGTTCATCAACAGATAATATAAGCTGCTTCTCTAAACAATTCAGTACCTCAGGTTGCACATGATGGTGAAATGCCTGTATGACCATCAAACCAGAAGTTACTTGAATCTGATGTACTGTAAGCTCAAGGAAAACCTTTTTCAGTTTGCCTTATCATCCATATACCCTTAAAAACCCCCAAACTTAAGATGGCCTCTGTGATCCTGCATTCTTACAGCTTGGTGTTGAGGTCTGAGTCTCACAAAGCATTCCTAATTGTTTCGTTAAGACTAGCACTCCCCTTCCCTTATTTTCGTCTCCTCCTGAACCTAACTATATTATAGAAAAATACACGGACATACTTAGGGAAGGACTGATACAAGATATCTCTGTGGAAGATTTCTGTATGTTGTGGAAAGTATGCCAAGAACCGTATTTCAGAAAACCCTTCTTCACTTTCCTGAATGGCTTTCTTAACAGTCTAGATATTACATTAATTCACTGCATGCATATAAACAAGCAAAACATCAAAATAAACAGGTCATAACATAATATTTATAAGTTATTAGAAGAAACTTTAAATGCATTACACTCAGAGTCGTTGGATGAGTAGTTTATGTAAATACAGTACAGCCCATGGAGAGCTCGTACATTATTACCAACTGTTATTGTGTAAATGTTCTCTTTATTAGTAATTTAATATCAACACTAATTGTCCACTTAGCCTTTTTATTATTGGTTTTGCTTCTTGGATGACAAGCATGGGGGAAAATCAAGTGTTTTGCAAGATCACAAATAGATTTCTATTAACGTTGACTAAATAATTGCTGGGATATCTCTTACAATGAAAACCTCTAGATAAATGTGTTCTGATTTTGGCTGGAACGGAGTTAACTTTCTTCTTAGTAGCTAGTAAGAGGCTGTGTTTTGGATTTGTGCTGAGAAGAAAGCTTATAACATACTGATATTTGTAGTTCNTTCAAGTACCCTGTCCCACTGGATTTCCCCTAGCAACTGCTTGAAAAGGCCGAAGTTGGCCCTACTGAAATCCAGCGTTGAGTTAATAAATTGTTCTTATCTCAACCTGTGAGTCCCTTTACCTCTTTAATTGTCTCCCTCATTCCCAGGGATGGGGTAGGGGGACTGAGTGGCTGTGTGGTTTTCACTGCTGCGTGGGTCAAATCATGACAAAATAAAAAGTGAAGAACACAGGAAAAAGGGGTCACAAGGGCATGAAAACGAGTCAGTCATGACTGTCATAAAGTTTTTTTTTCTTTCATCATTCTCAAACTCAGGTGGAGTCTCTGCCTCATGGGCACAGTTACTTTACAGCTGTGGCAAACTACATCTGTATGATTGAGAATTAATTGCAGGTACCTCTAGAGTACAAATACATTTTCACATGAGTATTTGCTTTATCTCTTTCCTAGAAGAAACTTACACACGTTATTTTGTGAACAGACAAAAGGACTTATATATACTGTCCAAACATGTGTGTAGTGTGTACGTGAATGAATACTCATGAAAAATCTTTCTATTTCCGTCTCTCGGAACAGGTTCACATTCAGTCTGTTCTGATAGTGGAAAAGGGACATGAGCAGGTGGTTGGCAGGTTTGTGAAAAGTTCTGCCCACTGCAAATAGAAAACTCATACTTCTGACAGCAGCCAGGCAAACAGCACTGTAGGTGCCCTGCACTAGATCGCTGGTGGTGGAGGGNAGAGAATTTTATGTTTGCAAAGTATTGGGTTTTTCTCAAGTTCTTCACTGAATATATATTTTATACTCTATTGCTGAAGAGATTGCCAGCATGAAAGTGCTACTGACTAATAAAATTTACAGTGTATTATGTACTATTTTATGACAATTTTCTGTGTTTTTTAAAATATAAAGGTACCTTACCCCCAAAGACATAACTCATTATTTTACTTCTTAATCCTCAGATTTTTAGTGTAGTTATATGACAACAAAACCTGTAAAACTCACAGAATAGGTAATGTAAATGAACATGTTGTTCTTAAAAGAAAAATAAAAGAAAAATACAAAAGGGAAAAAAAGGAAACAAAGTGAAAAAGCAA
>VZTO01011396.1:94235-114801 GCA_013400615.1 Syrrhaptes paradoxus | reverse complement strand
TCCCTACACTCTCTGACAACATTCTTGTACTCCTCCCAAGTGGCCAGCCCCTCCTTCCATGTTCTATAGACCCTCCTTTTACACTTGAGTTTGCCCAGCAGATCCCTGTTTAACCATGCAGGCCTCCTGGCACCCCTTCTTGACTTCCTACCTGTTGGGATGCACCGATCTTGAGCTTGTAAGAAGCACTCTTTGAACGCTAACCAACTGTCTTGGGCCCCTTTACCTTCAAGTACCCTGTCCCACTGGATTTCCCCTAGCAACTGCTTGAAAAGGCCGAAGTTGGCCCTACTGAAATCCAGCGTTGAGTTAATAAATTGTTCTTATCTCAACCTGTGAGTCCCTTTACCTCTTTAATTGTCTCCCTCATTCCCAGGGATGGGGTAGGGGGACTGAGTGGCTGTGTGGTTTTCACTGCTGCGTGGGTCAAATCTTGACAAAATAAAAAGTGAAGAACACAGGAAAAAGGGGTCACAAGGGCATGAAAACGAGTCAGTCATGACTGTCATAAAGTTTTTTTTTCTTTCATCATTCTCAAACTCAGGTGGAGTCTCTGCCTCATGGGCACAGTTACTTTACAGCTGTGGCAAACTACATCTGTATGATTGAGAATTAATTGCAGGTACCTCTAGAGTACAAATACATTTTCACATGAGTATTTGCTTTATCTCTTTCCTAGAAGAAACTTACACACGTTATTTTGTGAACAGACAAAAGGACTTATATATACTGTCCAAACATGTGTGTAGTGTGTACGTGAATGAATACTCATGAAAAATCTTTCTATTTCCGTCTCTCGGAACAGGTTCACATTCAGTCTGTTCTGATAGTGGAAAAGGGACATGAGCAGGTGGTTGGCAGGTTTGTGAAAAGTTCTGCCCACTGCAAATAGAAAACTCATACTTCTGACAGCAGCCAGGCAAACAGCACTGTAGGTGCCCTGCACTAGATCGCTGGTGGTGGAGGGAAGAGAAGAAAAGAAAGGAGAAATAAAGAAAGCGGGAGTTAATTATTCTTTCTTTCATAGAAATTCCATATAAAGACAGGAATACACTATTACTGAGTGTTACTGAAGGAAAACTTAGGTGCTACTGGTGCTGTTTGCACCAATAAGTGAGAAACTAGATTTCAAGTGTTTTCATACTTCTGCCTTTCACCCTAAGCAAATGCTTTAAATAAGGAAGGAGGTCTCCTTTGTCTAAAGAGTTAATTAACTTCTCCTTTATCCAGAGATGTANAAAAAAAGGAAGACAAAGTGAAAAAGCAATAAAAAGTTTCAAATGTCGAACTTGGAGTGCAGTACTGGAAACCCTGAGTAAAGTATCTTTCATGATGAAACTCTGTCTTATGTGTTTGTTTATATATTTCCAGCATATCATGGCTCAAACGTGGATGCAAACATCTGAGATCTGTGGTAAAGTGAGCCGTCATCATCAGTGCAAGGTTCTGTGAGTTACAGTTGGGGGTGAGTTTAGCTCCTGAGAATGTATTCACACTCAGACCAGTTTTCTCATTGTTGTGTTTGGAACACACTCTTATTTGCACTGCTGCAAGTCAGGGAGAATCAGTTCACTTGCTCTTTTTTTGAGGGAGGAGATAGCTTATGAAGCTTGTTGGGTTTCATACCACACAAAGCCTGACATTTGCAAGGGGCTGCTCCATTCCTTTGGTGAAATGATCGGTGGACAATTCACACCCACTTGCAAGGTATGTCATGTCAGTCCAGTTGCTACGCCCTTCAGGACATTGACTTGTTTTCATTATTTTGAGATATCAGAGTACAAGATCGTCAGAAAAAGACACTTATGTTACCAAAACTCTTCAATAGTCAACCAGTGTTACATGGCTTGTCCTGCATGACTTGCAAGAGAGTTATGCTATCTCAGAAAGAAAGCTCTGCTAGTGGTGATCCTTCCCTGTGTGTTTAGTTGTACTTTGTACCTATGAAAATTAACCATTTAGTTTGAATATGCAGTATTAAATTAGATTATTTTTAAAATTATTTTTCTTTTTTGGCTTGGAGGTTACTAGGGGTTTGGGGGGAAGGCGGTCAGGACCTGAGGTTCCTGACAGCATTGATAAATGCACTAGTGCAAACACAACCACCTGCAGCCAGAATATTCAGTTAAGGGAGACTGGTGAGAATAAACATCACACAAAGAACCAAAAAAAGCCAACAATTTAAGAGTATATTTGTGCATGTCTCATTCTGGCCTACAGTAAATCCTGCACTAATTAATTCTCAGTCTACTGAGTTTTCTGATAAAATTTACATGATGGGAACCAGTGCTTAGCAAACGCAGAAGGCAGAGCTTCAGCCAAAATAAAATGCCTTTTTAGCACTGTCATATTCAAGCTCAGATGGGTTCCCTGAAAGAAAAACAATCAGAATTCAATGGCAACAGTCCTGAAACAATTTGTGATTTCCAGAACTCACAACTGTACAAGCAGGCTGAAGAGGAAGATGGAACATATGATTCATGATGGAAACAAAACAAAGGGACTGAAAAGTTGACTACAGCACATTTTTTATGGAAACTATGTTCTTGAACTTCTAATACATCCAGTGCAGAGACACCTTAATGGCGATTGTACAGTTTGGAAAATGGGTTCAAGTAGAACATCAGCTTCTTATGCTGAGAGCTGGGAGTTTGCTTTTGGGGCAAGAGGGTCTAGAAGAACTAAAAGGTAGAGTAGGAAGCCTAACCATTTTTATGCTGGAATGAGAGTTTGAGAGCTAGTACATATCTCATAACTGGAGTTAGAATAGATGCATTGAAATTGAGGATTGAAGAAATTATTTGAATTTGGCACTCTGAAGAAGACAGAGAAAATGCATAGCAGAACAGTAGTTGGATCATCCTTGAGGCAGAATGAGGTGACCTGAAATAATTTAGGTCCTTAGTGTAATCTGATTATGTGAAGTATGCCCACCTCCCCACAGTACTCGAGACATATAGGTATCAATTTGAAAGAAAATAATCCCTTTGCACCACATAGTTTTCATATGTTTCCATTTGTAATTGTAATTTGAACTCATAATTGTTTAATTGGGTAAACTGACTTTTAAATTTTTTTCAAAATTCAATAATCTTTGACTATATTTTGTCTGAAATAATGAACCCATACTGTGATAATAATCGTGACAGAATGAAAAGAAAAAAATATTTGAGAGATTCCTGTTATCTTGCAACAAGTTCTATCCAGTGGATGTAAACTTAATTGCAATATATTTTGTTAATGATCTGGCCTAATTGGAACTCAAAGATATGGTATCTCTTGAACGTCGCCTTCCTTTAACAAAGTGTAGTGTGCTCTATTTGAAGCACCTTTAAATTATTAGGTTTATGTATCAGTAATGATTTTTCTGAATATTTAATCAAGACTTGGAGAAAAGGACTGTCAGGAAATCATAAAAATTAGTCATGGGAATGACCTGTTGGGTCATCAGGGTTGTTTTGGTTTTTTTTTTCCAGTCATAGAAGAGTGTAGGTGGTTTCCCTGCAGTACAGGTTTTAGTGCTTTGTCCATTCTTTAGAATTTGAACATTTCATGTTGAAGGAATAGCTGGAATACAGATGGCATGCTGGAGCCAATTTTTCTTTTCACTTCCACTGCAGTAAATTAAAAATCTCATCACCACTGAAATCAATGCAATTGTTCCTTGTTTCTGTTAAGGTGAAAATTAGGGTGCAAATTCCAGGAAAAATCTCCAGTGGTCTGAATCATCTTTCTGTGGTGGGTATTTTCTTTGATGACAAAGAGAGCCTCCGGTAACTACTTTCCTAATTTCATTTACTGTTCTTATGTTAATTCATGATACTTCTGCTGATCGTTCATACACATGCACTCATTAATCCTTCACACACAGATACACACTTGCAATGAATACGTGTCATGCAAACTGTACCAAGAACCTTGTGAGAGCAATACTTGTGACTAACAAGTTGTAAGTACTTACGGAGTGAACAAAAGGTGATGAAGGTGACATGGTGACACCAGCTACTTCTGCTGTTGCTCAGGGTGTTCGGCAGTCTGAAGGACCATTAAAAGAGAGGAAGTGATGGGGAGGGACACCAAATGGGAAGCTGTAGCTACCCGGTTGTCTCACATTGGATTGATTAGTAAGATTCCAAATATTTTTGTCTCTTCATTATCTTCATATGTTCTTTTTTTTGGAAGCATACTTTGTTCACTTTTATATTTCTCCCCTTCTCCTTTCTCTTTTTTTTTCTTTCTTTTTTTNTTTTTTTTTTTTTTTTTAAACCAGGAAGGATGTTGAAAAGGTACTTGACCCTAAAACGTAATTGCGCTGATATTTCAAACCATTACACTAGCTTCTGCTACATTCACACTATCTGCCAGCCATGAATAAAACACTGACACACTGAGGCAACTTTAAAACCAAGTATATATCATCCAAACTCAAACTGTCATGCACCTTTTATTGTAGTTTATTTTTTCCCCTGTTATTGCTCATTACCAAAACACGTGTTCATGTAAGCAGAATTTTTCTTTTCCTTTATCAGCCTGTACGTCTCCCCCGAATCATGAATTATGCCAGAGACTAACTTTAGTAACAATATTTTTTTTTTTTTTTGGTCACAGGAGCTGCAAGAGACCTGAACCAACCAAACCTAAACCCCCAGCAGATCAGGACAGATAAATGTGTTACAAATTGAAAAGGCAAGGGAGAAACAAAATAAGAAGGAAGCCAGACATCATTTTACAGGGAGAATTCAAAAGGTGATAAATATGGAGACCCACCTGCTAAAAGACATACGTTGGGCCAATTACCTAAAGAAGCATGCAGTGTCAGAGCCCATGCTATCCCTGATATCCAAGATAAACACAGAGTCTGGAAAAGCATCTGGTAAATATGACACAATATCTCTGTTTTGCTCATGGTCTTCTGGATTTACAGCTGAACACTATCACTGGCCTCTAAAATGTCAGTAGGTGACTGTATGGGCACATGTATTGCTTCTTTTTTAGACTTTTAAATGGACTTCTGTCTGTTTGTGAAGCTTATCAAGCCTTGTCCTTTTCTTCCCAGAAACATGCCCTAAGCAACACCAAATAAGTACAATAAGTGGTTTAAAATTTCAGCCTTTTTGTATTTAGTTTCCATCTGACTCCCTGAATCTTTTATTCAAAGCCACACCATGTTTCATATTCAAGGTGCATATGGGGGCCTGTGTCCCTCTTCTCTTTCTTTCTAGATGTTTAATTCTTTGTTGAACCTATAGAGACCCTATGTACCTACCCCTGGCATGTACACTTCTTGGAGTACAGAGCCTGGAAATACCAGCTAGGTGGCTCAACTTTACCATACGTAACGCATTTGCGGGAAGCCACAGTCAAACACCAGGAGGGCGTAGCAAGTTGAAAATTGATTTACATAGTCATCAAAATCACTCTCACAGTAAAGAACTTGGGGTGTTCCAATGTGTTAATTTACAACAATGTCCAATGAGGCAGAGAAGAAAGGGAAGACTAGTTAGACAATGTTTTACATGGTCTTTATATTATGCAAAATAATGAAAAAACCAACCAACCAACCAAAACAAAACCCACCACCAAAACACGAAATAAGCAATTTCTGAAAATAGACCAGATCACTGTTCCTAAAAACCTGTGTGAGACATTAAGACTGGATTCAGTCTTCACATTTTCTTCTCTTTGCAGACACCAAGTGGACGAAGGATGAATCTCCCAAATGAATATTTTAATTTGAGATTAAAGACTGATACAAGTCACTCATGTGATGTGGTTGGGACCGACTTGCCTAAGGAACCCTTATTTTTATGTCTTTTACTTTTCACCTTAATTCTGCACAACATTTTGAAGAGACATCTCTTCAGTTTGATAGGTCACTTTGTGGGCCAAGTGTCTTACTTCATGGCTGAACCTAAAGCAGTGCTTTACCCAGAGGAAGANTAAACAAAAAAAAAAAAAAAAGGGTTTTAATATGTAAGTAGTTAGTGTTATACTTTGCCCTTATCCGCCACTTCAAATGTGCCTCGCTTTGCCTGCAACCACAAGACAGTTGATGATCCTTGCGTCAGTGTCAGGGTTGTTTCATAAATCAGCCAGCAGGAGGTGGTCTGAAAGCCAAATTCTGAGTGCTCCCCTGGGGTCTTAATGGGTTACCTTTGAATTGGAGCAAGCCCTCATGGGTCCCAGGCTGTTTGAACCCCATAACTGGGTTTTCCACATAAGTAGCTATCAAGCCAATGGGTCTTCTGGGTTCTTGCTTAATATGCTTAGAGGTTTTGCTATTAGAATAAATGCCAGTTCTTTTTTGTTACGAGATTCCCCAGGCTTTCAGAATACGGTTTTAAGCACTCCAAATGCCACCAGTACTCATTATCCCACCTCCCACTCCCCAGTGGAATTCTTAAGTGACAAGAAACTGGAAAAATACAGATGGCATAATTATATATTTTGCAGTTGATTAATCACCACAAAACATTAATCACATTTGGTATAACAATACATAATCAAATTCTTTATAGTAGAAATTAAGTTTCTTTCTGATAGGGAATGGATTCCTTTAGGATATTGACACGGCTTTTCAGCATCTGTTTTGCACCAATTCCACATCTGCATTTGATTTAATCAGCTTTAGGGCTCTGCAGAAATATGGCTTTAAGGTTTGTTTCATGTTTCTAAGTGCACATGTTAATAATAGCAGAAGTGCAAATAGAGATATATCTGCTGTAACAAACTACTCTTTGTGTGCTACTCTTAGTTGTTTTCTGCTTTCAATGAATCTTTTACTTTTCTCCTCACAAGTTAGTTTGTTAAACAGAATAGACAATTTCTTTAGAAACAATTCAAGTTGGTAATATGTTGGCAGAAGAAAGAGCGCCTAGATAATATACCAAAGAATGAACTCTAGATAGCTTATTGTAACTGTTAACGTCAAAGGCATGAGGAATTGTTGTTGGCCCAGTGGTCAAGGCATGACGCTGTAGTTAGTCACATCAGACATACTTGTCACCCCATTGTGCGTCTTTGACTCTCTGGTCTCGATGGCCTGCCATAGGCAACTGTCCTGCCAAGGAATCATCTTCAGTGTTGGTTCAAAGCTATGATTTTACACCACTGGCCCATAGTTAGTATGCTATCCCAGGACATGCTAAAACTGGTTTCAGTTCTGTCTTCAGATGTGGGTAGAAAAAGCCACAGCTTTCACTTTGAAAAGTGTGCTTTACCAACCATACTATGGAGCAGCCAGGGGCCAGGATATATTCCATCACTGCTGCTAAATCTAGGTCACTGTGCAGTAAAGCAACATAAAGTGTGTAAGCCAGAGGCAGAATAATCAAGCAGAATCCAGATTTAATTGCCCAGTACTAAGGGACACTCTCCCCTAGATAAAACTTGTAAACATAACTGAAAAGACACTAAAAAATCCTGGAAGATGTCTCCATGAGATTAACTCGCTCTTGCTCATCTGTGTTTTGGTCCAACATGACCTGTGTGCCTTTCTGGTAGATTAAATAATCTAGCTACGGCACATAGGCTAGAGAACTGTTTCTGACAGGGGATGATGAAGCCTGCTTGGGATGTGGAGTCTCAAACTCAGCTCAGACCCGTATGATGGAGGTTTTTGAGGACATTCGTCCTCATTTCTCAAAGAAGTATTCTGACCGCCAGGATAAACTGTAAAGGAGACTGTGTGCTCTCTAAACGGTCTTCTCTGAGAAGACTATTGGCTTCAAGTGGAGAGAGGTATTATCTGCTCATCTTGGATTTATATGTCTTTCTGTTTCTCCCGTATCACAACTTTGAGCATCCTATTGTCTCATCTGTAAATCCAATGGAGTTACGTAAATTACCTATATAGTCACTGACACTTGGTTCCTCTGAATAACATTTCAAAGACACGTAGTTCCTCTTCTAGTTGTAAGGGAGATGTCTGTCACTGTGACACACTCAAGACTATTGGTTAGAAAACTAGGGTAAGATAAATGTCCTGTTTCAAATATGAAATCACTGATTTCCACTGGAGTTTTCTCAAGGGAGATACAGATCATCTCTGGACAAAAATGACTATTTTTTAGAGTTAAAAGACAATTTGTAGTGAATAGTACCTCAAACCATGAGTTATACCACTTATTTAAATAAGAGCATTGTGTAAGCAGATTGCTAAGGAAAACAGTGCAGAGGAAAATCAACAAGAAGCTGCACCTCACATTCAGTGTATTCAGCTCCTGATTTTAATAACCAAACATAGGATTCAGAATATACATGCATTGTAAAAATATTTGTATTTATCATATGTTTGTATGAGGGATAGCAAGAGAGCAAAGCAGCATGTTTTTGTGTGCAATACTATTTGCTGCTGCATGAGCATCATTTGTAAATTAACCACACAACCTACAAGGAGTTATTAAAACCCAACCAAACAAACTAGTCCCTATTTTAAACTAACCTAGATCAATGAGGTTTTGAAACAAAGAACTGAGGTATGTCTTCTGAACACATAATTTGTCAGCTGGTACTCAAAAATGGGATGTTATCGGCTTCTATGAAACACTTTTAGAGCTATGAAGAGTGGTGCTGGAGAAATAAAGTGACTGATGTCCTGCCAATAGAAACCTCAAAAGAAGGTTGAAAAACACAGCAAGAGGTGCTTCTGAAGCTGGAGATAGGGAAGCATTATGTTTTATTTTGCCCTCTAATATAAGCCCCAAAGCATTGTTTCACTAAAACAAGTCTGCTACCTGAACTGAGTCCAACTCAGTCTCTCAGCACAAAGGCAGTGATGAAAAACCCATTCAGTGTGTCACTGTAAAATTTCCTTGTTTATTGCTGGAGTGAGCAGAGCACAGGGTCTTCACATCCACAGGTTTTGCCTTCTGTTTTATTGCATACAGAGGAGACGTAGAACAAGCTGTGCCCTGCCTATTCATACCGGGGAGCCGCTACTTCCCCAACATCCAGCAAGAGAACTGCTTCAATAGTAACCGTTCACAGTTATGAGACACTGTGTCTGAGTCCTTAAGGACACACAAGGGGACTGCTATGATCAATGGTAGATGGGAAAATTGCTTACTTGCTTTGGAAAACCTTTTGTTTTGACTATCCATGAAAAAATCCTTTGTCACTCCAGCACGCTTTGGAGCCTTTGAATGCAAGGACTTTATTCCCTAATCATCTCTGCCAATGAGTAAAGAGAAATTAGGGATCATAATTCTAATCCTGGGCGTATCCCTTTGTCCCCAGGAAAGCTGCTGTCCAACCGAAGCTGAAGATCGGTCCAGAGTTTGTATAGGGAAGGAATCATGGTGCTTCTGATACAGTGTCATTTGAGGAGTACCCACAGAATCTTACAGGTAGTCTGGAACATGAGTATATTTTCTCAATGTCTTTGAAATTAATCAATGTAGTTTACTGCAAGTCCTTTAGAGCGTAATGTTGATCCTTGTTAAGGCAAATTTTCCTTTTTAGTGCACTCCATGCAAAGTAAATTTGACATTAATACCATTGGATAATCTTTTCACCCTCAGTCTGAATATTTAAAGCAGGATGCAAAGGATCTTAGTGGGAAGAATCCTGGACTGTCAGGAAGTGGAAAAGTAATGAAGTAACAGGCATTTCTTCTCTCTGTTCTTACTGTCTAACATTTCTAGGGAGAGAGGCAGAATCTAGTCGTTTGATGCACTTGGCATAAATGTTAAGAACACTCTTTTCTGATCTCCATGCTCAATACATACTGGAGTGGTTTTACATATTCTCTGGTAGATATTTATACCTAGTAGCCTTAGTAGTCTTAGACTTAATTTTTACCAGAAATCTCTAAATGGCTAAGAGAATAATGTATGCAATTAGATGAAGGTATGTCTGAGAAAAAATAAGAAAGGTGCTAAGTGACCACAGCATAGTGTTGACTCTAGGGAATAGCAAGAATTTTGTTACAGGGCAGCATAAGGGTATATTTCAACTGCAGCTGCAGTTGTGTTTATATAGTAGATGCAGCCAAACTAATACAATTCCAGTGCAGACAACAGTGAAACCTCAGTCTTCGTTGGATTCTGCTGAACTGCATGTAACTACAGATAAAATTGCTGTGAGTACTAAATGATGTAGATTAAATTTAGGTTACATAGGATTGCTTGTTCTGAGGTCACATCTGTGAAAAAATTACAAGCCTGTTCCTTAAAAGAGGTAAGTTACAGCAAAGCAACAAAAGTCAGTAACTGAGTAGCAAGATGGGGAGAATATTCATTCTCTCAGGAATGGAATAGAATCATAGAATCATAAAACCATATAATCATAGAACATCTCGGGTTGGAAGGGACCTTAAAGATCATCCAGTTCCAACCCCCCTGCCATGGGCAGGGACACCTCCCACTAGCCCAGGTTGCTCAAAGCCTCATCCAGCCTGGCCTTGAACCCCTCCAGGGATGGGGCATCCACAGCTTCTCTGGGCAACCTGGGCCACTACCTCACCACCCTCAGAGGAAAATATTTCTTCCTAATATCTAACCTAAATTCACCCTCTTCCATCTTAAACCTTTTACCCCTCGTCCTATCGCTCCCTCCCCATCTCCCCATCCCCCTTTCAGGTACTGGAAGGCTGCTAGAAGGTCTCCCTGGAGCCTTCTCTTCTCCAGGATGAACAACCTCTAGTCTCTCAGCCTTTCTTCACAGCAGAGGTGTTCCAGCCCCATGACCATCTTTGTGGCCTTTTTCTGGACTTGCTCCAACAGGTCCATGTCATTATTATGTTGTGGGCCCCAAAGCTGAAGACAGTACTTGAGGTGGGTCTCATGAGAGCAGGGCAGAGGGGGAGATTCCCCTCCCTTGACCTGCTTGGTCAAGCTTCTTTTGATGCAGCCCAGGACACGGTTGGCTTTCTGGGCTGCAAGCCCACATTGCCAGGTCGTGTTAAGCTTCTTGTATAGCAGATGGTTCTAACAACATCTTCACCAAGTAGGTAAAATTTCATGAACCTACAGTACAGGCTTGTATACTTCAACTATTTAATTAATTTTTTTTACAAAAATCTCAGTATTGCAACAAATAAAGATTGCAGAACTCCTAAAGTCAGAGGAGAATATTTCAAGGCTAAAGAACTCCAGGCCTATTTCTTTACTATACCAGCCTTATAAATAATATAAATACCTCATCCTTAAGTACTTGGCATCATTTCTTGAAGACCAGCTTATTCCAGAGGAAAATGGATTTCACTTGAGAAAGTCATATATTGGTCAACGTTATGCAAGACGTCAAAGAGGTTCTTGAAAAGGCAATTTTAGATCTGTCAACAGCATATTACATTCTAAAACACCAACAGTACCTTACTAAAAATACGCGATAATGAAAGATCTTCCCTTAATACGGCTGATTCAATCCCTGTTTGATTTGTGTAAGGCATAGAACTTATTCTGGAGAAACAATGACTTACTGAAAAGGAATATAGTGACACCTACACAATTCAGTGTTTATTTGAATAAGCAACCTATCCAAAAGCTTCAGCAACCTTCCAATATCCAAGAGAAGACAATTTTTATATCACTATAATATGAAGAATTTTACTTGAAACTAAAGTCATATTAAATGTAGGTCAAGAGAGGTTCTCCTCCCCCTCTACTCTGCCCTGGTGAGACCGCATCTGGAATATTGTGTCCAGTNCTAGAATGATATTTGTTCCCCTCATCTTTAGCCACATAGAAAGCAGTAATTCTGTCTATTCAATTAGTTTGGGATAAAAGGAATTGCTCTCTGAAGCTGCCCATCTCTTTCTTCACTGACTGTAGGAGATCATGGATGGCTAATGTAAACTGAACAACTAACTTTTAAAACTCCAAAAGTAGGTGAAATGATTGTGGTACAGGAGAGTATATACAAGGAATTTTGGATGCACAGGACAGGCTGAGGACACTAAACATTCAATAAATGCATTTTCAATGGTCATCAGGTAATCAAAATCATAAGGAAGACTTTTGCCACAATGGGACTGTTTAAAAGCTGTTGCAGACTATACATCTGGAAATGAGGCTTTTATATCTCAACATTTAATAAGTGACTGGCAACGAATGTTTGTGTTTCTTAACACATATCTGCAGATCTGAGAAATAATTGGCTAACCTAGGGACATCAGAATCCCCTCTAAACAATTATGAGTAAGGCTAAAGACAATATATTTAAATGAAAATATTTTAATTTAACCAATTTAATTGGGGGGAGGGGAAAACAGATCTGAGATGTTCATCAATTTCTATACTCCTGGAATATCTGTATGACACTGTGAGGCTGCCCAGATTTACAGATCAAGTCAAAACATGCACCTGATTTTGGAGAAAATATACGATGGGAACAGAAGGATGACAGTAAGAAGACCGCAGTGTATTTATACCCTCAAGAGTCCACTCCAGTGATATCTCTGGTACAATAATAGACTAATATAGAATCATATGCTAATACACTTACTCACATTCCCCTCAGTTATTTCACAAACTAAACTTCCCGAGAAATTTTAATAAGAGTTGTACCTGAGCAAAGACCAAGTAAAGGCAGAATCAGCAACTCCGGAATAAGTAATTTTAGGAAAGTAGATTGATTAGTTATCTCTGTTCTTGTTTAAACATATTCCTGCTACATTGTTGACTGAGTGGATTTGCATATGAAAGCAGAATGTGCTCCAGTGTTGAGGAAAGGGTGAGGTGCTCACTGTGTATTTATGGAAAATAAACTGCTAAGAAGTGACAACCAGCTCTGAAACTGAAGGGGCAGGAAGAAAGGAGAGAAGGGGAGAAAGAGAGAGAGAGAGAGAGAAATCTAGCAGCTTTTGACAGGTATGTATAAATCTTCCTGAAGGGTAGAGTCACCTGAGGAAAGACAGTGCGAGAGACCATTAAACCTTAAGAGTTTTGCAAGATTGCTGAAGAAAAACTTGGAAGTTTGCAAGACATAGACTGGCATATCCAAATGCAGATTGAAGATCTTCAGGAAAGCTCTTTGCCTGGGAGGTATTTGGCACAAAGGACCCACGTTAACAGTGATGTCCTATAGGGTCAGATACATGTAAAGGACAAACTTGTGCTTTCTCAGGCTTCTGAGCAGCTGCTGTTCATGATGGAGTGTTATTGCAATCCTTAGGAAATAGTAAGCAGTATCATTTAAATCTCTTGCCTTGTAAGAAAATAGAATGGGCAGTTCTTACTGTCATAATCCAGCCTCAGCTTTCCAGGCCAGTCTCGTACAGCACTGCTGAGCTGAGTGATGAATGAGAGTGGCTATAGTTCATTTGTGTTGGGAGAAGATAAACCGCTTGGCATCAGCTAACTCCCTTCACACAGAGGGAACAACACAGTAACGTATTGAAAAGAGAAAAGGGGTTTATTTACACCTCGTCTCTGCATTGATCTGTTGCAATTCTTAACTTTGAGCCCAGTATTTGTCCCTAGGTGGCTGTTGGTAGAAGGTGAGGAACTGTTTACTTCTGGTTTGTGGTAGTTTTTGTTTGTTTGTTGTCACAAAATGGTGCAAGGAAGAAGCAAGGAGGGCTGGGGCTAGGTGATACGCCTGTTAATTGCTCACTTTGACCACTTTCCCACTTTTCTGTCTGCTTGTGGGGACAGCCAGAAAAGCGACATTGCAATCCCTTCCCCAGTATGCAAAGCTTGAGGATACATATAATTTGTTTGTTCTTACCTTTCTTAGAAGATGTTCTTGAATAGCACCTGGATTATGCTGTTTCACCTTTCTTTGTAAGAGGGTTTCCCTGTGGAAATCCAAAACAAAAGAACCCACTCTTTCTCTCCACCATGGACTGTATTTCGTGACCAGTGATCAGATGGTGTTCTTCGGTTCATAAATCTAGAAAGACAAAAAAGACAAGGTCAACGTGGGAATGAAAAGAAGATACTTAGCTGTAGGATTTGGCTTATGTTTATTAAATTTTTTCTTTCCTAGGAAATGAGATCTGTGGATAAACCAAAGATTAGATAATACCCATTTTCTCTTGTTGTTGTGTTATCAAACAAGATCATACTAGAAAATCAATAAGGAATTTCAGAAGATGCAGTGCTTCGTAAATTATTTCCTCTTTAGTTCACAATGTGTTTAGATATTCCTTACTGTGACTAACAGAAGTGGTGATTTCATCTCATGCTCCTACACACTTGGTCTCTTGGTCTGCTCAGAACTGTTGATGCTAACATGAAACACTTATGTTAACTTGATAAAACAAAAATTAAAATTCTTAAATCTTTGCATATAAGAGGAGTTTGCGCATACTCTTGCAGAATTGAATCACCAGATATCTGTACAATTGTCTTTACCACTATGGCAGCTGACAGGACAGTAAAACCTATCAGCAATACCCTTTTTCTCATATATATATAAAAAAAAAAAGACAAAACAGAAAATAAATTAAAAAGCATGTGAAAAACCCAAAACAAAACTTATTCTCAGAGTACAAAACACAATGGCAAAAAATCCCCCAGTGCCCCCTCATACTTCTCTGTTTAAAATAATCACAGTCAACCTCAGAGAAAGAGCTAAGTCCATAAAGAAACATAAAGAATGATCCACCTCACCTAATTGTAGATGTTTATACATTTTAAGTTTATTCCTCAGCTAAAACCAAACCCAAAAAACCCTCACAGTTTAAGAAAAGCAGTCTCTTTAGTTGACATATTTTTGATTTCTACCTAAGAATAAGGTATATTTTACCCAAAAAAGCAGCTATTTATCTCCTTTGCTTATTAAGAGATCCAAAGGGTCTGTAGCTCAAGGGTAAGATCTACATTTAATCAGAGAAAGCCTACCCTTAATACTGGTAATAATGACAGTGGTGACATGAACTGAACTCTATGGCTAGTGCCAAAGGCCACAGTTTAAAGCAAGCAGTGTCTTTATACAATGTCTGGGGAGAGATACAGGATACAGTAAGAATGGGATCTTCAGAAGTAGGTTGCTGAAAACAATGAGCACTCTAAAAGATTCACTTACCCATTACAACACAAATGCCTAGCCCTCAGCTGAAGATCCTCTTTCTCTGCCTTAGACTGAAAACTACTAATTTTATCCAAGACTTGGAGCTACAGCAGGTCATGTCATGTGGGTTTTCTTCTGTGAAGGAGCAACATTGAAAGAGAGCACGTGTGTATAAACTGTACCTTAAATGTTCAGCACTTGTAGCACTTCCTTTGAAAAAACATTTTATTTGAATACCCAAAGTCTTTACTTTATGAGACCAAAACCCTCATTCCTCCAGAGGGAGAGAATCTTCACTGTGCGATCAGGAATTCTTCAGTGCATTTCTATCTTGGTAAGAAAGAGCAGAGAAAGGAAAAAGGCAGTGGAAGAAAGGCCTAGAAATCAATAAGTCAAATATGAAGTTCTAGGCACCAGTTCCGGATGTATTAATTACTTTGTTAATATTAAGTGTTATTTTTGTTATTTAAAACTACGCTGATTACCTACTTCTAATCTGCCCCAGTGGAAAAGATAACTATCAATCGAGAACTGTCAAAAAATTGTTGGGCAGACAGTTTAGAGGCTCCTGGGTTTACAGAATTTTTGCATACCATAGGCCATGGGATCATAGGATAATGTGGGATGGAAGGGGTATAAGGAGCTTCCAAACGCCTGCCCAAAGCAAGGTCAGCTCTAAAGTCAGACATAGTTTCTCAGGGCTTTATCTAATCAAGTCTTTTCCACAGATAGCTCCTTGGACAGTCTGTTCTCAGCTTGTATGGATGAAAGGTGATCTCCAGAGAGACGTTCTACAGCCTTCCAGTACTTCCAGGGGGACTACAGGAGAGATAGGGAGGCCCTCTTGATCAGGGAGTGGAGCGATAGGATAAGGGGTAACAGGTTTAAGCTGAAAGAGGGTCAATTTAGGTTAGATATTAGGAAGAAATATTTTCCTGTGTGGGGGCTGAGGCAGTGGCCCAGGGTGCCCAGAGAAGCTGTGGATGCCCCATCCCTGGAGGGGTTCAAGGCCAGGCTGGATGAGGCTTTGAGCAACCTGGGCTGGTGGGAGGTGTCCCTGCCCATGGCAGGGGGATTGGAACTAGATGATCTTTAAGGTCTCTTCCAACCCAAAAACATTCTGTGATTGTATGCTTTTATGATACTTTCACAATTTCAGGATTTCACATTGTTGAATTTTGTAAGACCACTGTCAACCCATTCAGGTCCATTCAGATCTGGGATTCCAACATCTCAGATAACTGTCTTGGGCACAGTGGTCTCAGGTGAATGAGGAATGGGCAGGCAGAGCGTTCCTATACTACCTGCTGAGGCCAACAGGTCATGCAGGAGACAAGTTTTCATTGAAAAGCCCAGACCGAACTGAATTTTTACCTTACAGGATGACTAGAGAGACAAGGTCGTCACTTGCCAAGTCCAAAAAGCTTGTCCCCAAACTGTAAGACAATGAGGTGCACAGGAAATAGGCAAAATGCCAGTGGTAGCCAAAGGAAATAAAGCTTATTGTTACTCTAGAGACTAGCTTTTAAAGCAACCTCAATATGGAGATGAGCAATCATCCAGTCTATGAAACATGACTCTATTGTCCCCAGGAATCTTCTGTGTAAGAGTGATCGAACAAGCACCCCCTGGAAATGCTGAGCAGAGTGGCCCATATAGAGATGGGACACATTTAGCCAGATTTCAGATGACAAGATAAAATTGTCTAAATGGCTACCTTAAGGCATCTAAGGCTGGCAGATATGATTCAGGAACTGTAGGAGGTTTGTTTCTGTCTGGACTGGCAGCTGGAGGCATCTCACTCAATCTCCTGGTTTCAGAATCCTTCTGAGGTTTAGGCACAGGCTGGATCCTCGGTGTATAGCTATAGGTGCTCTTTATTTTGCATTATTTTGCAGGTAGAAACCAAAGTGGCGATCATTTTGTTGCTTATAATATTAAAGCAAAAGCTAAATAAGGGATTCTGAGGCTTAAATAGCACTTTGTGAAGTCAGTGCTGAGTCATTTGCCCATTCCTACGAAAGAAGCCTGTCAAGGAACTGAATTCCATTCCAGGGATTCAAAAGCTATACACTTCCCCTAAATATAATGTTATCAAACAGATAAATAAAAAGCAAAACACTGCTGGCTGCATGAACTGCAAGTTTCAGAAGGCTTCCTTTTATTCTATCTGGGTCACTGCAAACAGCCCTAGCTGGTTTTTTCTTTGTGGGAAACAAGTCTGAACTCACTGGCCATTGTTTCAAAGCAAAAAGTTTTAAATCAAAAAAAAAGAAAGGAAAAAATAAAAAAACCCCTCAAGTTCAGAAAACTTTTATAGCGCGGAAGAAGAGCCACTAAGCATACAGCCAAGTGTTCTCAGAGTAAATGACATGTGCTTTTTGCTCTGGTGAGCGATCCATATTTTAAATGTCCCCATATACCATTATCATGCATAACAACCTGTCACTATTATTCATGTCTTTTTCCCAATATCCATATTTTGACATTACCGCTGAAAAGATCCAGTGTGCTCAGTGGCTTCTTAAAAATAAATAATTGAAAGCTGCTGTAAATTATATTAAGCCTTGACATGGCTGACCCTCTCTCGCCTCAGACCATTGCTATCTCTTTAAATGTATTCCCTCCTAAATTATATTGTAATTTGGAGGTGCTGAAGTCTTAAGTTTTTTGACTCAAATGTTACTTCCTTCCCGATGCATAATTCATTTTCACTTTGTTCTTGGTGCTGCGTGTGCAATCGCATTTTTGGCAGCCAAATGCAGGCTGAAATCAACAACTCTGTAAAGGGTGAGAATGAAATCAGAATGGACGGCTTGGCGGAAGAAATATTAAGCATGTCACAATGTTTTGTACTCTATCTTGTGAAATGGAGACAAAAACCTCAAACAACTGTGAGTTTAAAAGGAGAGAATGACATTTAAGTCTGAAAATTACCCACTGCTGATGTCATGCTGTTGTTGGATTTAATTACTTTTCACATCACATAAATTTATGGCTTTTGAATGTTTTTATGCCATGAGATTTTTTGAAGTTCTCCAACTTTTCATTTTTTAAGGTGGAATAAGCTAGTCAATCTCTGTAGACTCAGATGAGGGCCATCAGGCTTATCTGATAAAAAGGAGTGACACTAACTTTAGGAGACTGACCTTATTTTCTGAAATAAGATCCCTGCAGACGTCTTAAAGCTCCCATGATATTAATATGTTCTTGGGTCCAAATTTCCACTGCTTTAAGTCAAAGTAGCTTTACCAGCTTATGTTGACTGACAGCCATACATTTCCTAGGCTTTGTTTTTGTCTTTTCATCGTGAATAAGTACTACTGAAAACAGACTTATTCAAAAAAAACATCCTCCAGTAATATAGTTTTCTTAACATGTAATTATATCTGCATGTCAGACAGTGGAAAAGACAGCAAGCAAATTAGACAGAAGTGTGGTTGTAACGTGATGGATCAATGACAAAAACATGTCATATTGATGTGCGTTCATGAAGCTTTCACATGATCAAGCGTAAAGATGACAAGTTTTTCCTTACGAGATCACACAGCGAAATAGAAATGCGAAGAGGACGTTGAGAAAATTCAAAACAATCTCAGAAAGTGAGGGGTATATAAGGACAAATTTACAAAAAAAAAACTAGATGCTGCATGATGACAGGTAATGACTTGGAAGACTTAAGTAAAACCAGCGAAAGAGAGAGATGGTGGATAGGCATAAGCTATGACAGGAGAGGATTAGGGATGAAGAAGAAAATAGGGTCCAAAAGGCAACTGGACCTTAGAACCCCCTCTTCCTGGAGGAGAGTACTTAGGGATTTGTCGTTTACTTGAATACGTACGTCAATACATTATAAACAAGCATTCCTGTCTAAATCTTATTGGGCAAGGCCGACAATTCAGAATGACTATCACAAGCTGTGTCAGTAACAACAGCCCACCTGGCTCACACAGTCATTCCTCTTCTGGCGTTTTCCTTCCTTGCCCCCCCTCCCATCAGACTTTGCTTCCATTCAGAGCACTACGTTCAACACTTTGTCTGTACTTCTGAAGCATGGCATAACCCTGTCCCTCGAGAGCCTATTCATTCCTCCAGTGACCAACGTCTTCTTACCACCTCCCTCCGTCCTTGATTGGTCTTAACTTGGTCACAATATTAGTTGAGAGGATAAACAGTCCCTCAGCAGAACTCAAGATCAAGATTTTCAGTGTCGTGAGTGACCCAGACCTTTGCTTTTTATCTAGATTTTCCTCAGTTCCAGTTTCTATTCTTTGCTTTTCCCTCCTGATTTCTCACTCTCCATCTGTCCCAGAGTTGCACCTTGTGCTCGTTGTTATACCAGTGAGGCAAGTGTTGTTTGTACGGTAACACCTCCCATCCCAATCTGCCTCTGTGGTTTTTTCACGTTGTTCTGCGGGACTAGAACAGCTGTCCTGAGGTAACATGCCAAGCCCCTTAACCTTGCATTATTCAAATCTCTCCCTAGGGGACCAGGAAAGTCTGTGAGCATCCTCCACTTATGGGAATCTTCTTTTGTCAGTTTGTGTGGTATTATCTCGGCTCTGTTCCTCTTGCTAGACAGAAGCCTGTTGGATTAAATGGGTTGTATTTTCATTTGAGTCTGTTCTTCTGAAAAGACTGAGATGCTCACCCTCACTCCTTAAGACAAAGAATGTGAAGACAAAGAAAATAGTTCAAATGGGACATTTAACTAATCTCCCTTTAAAGCTCTGACACAAAAAAAAAAAAACCTCAAAGTGAATTACAAGGAAGAAAAGGAAAAACATATGAAATAGAATCTACATCAGTAGATTTTGACAGCTGCAATATTATGGGCTGAATTAATGTTCCATAAATATACATTGGGCATTTCCATTATAGTAATGTCAGCTCTCATTGTCAGTTGAACAGGTGCCTATACAGTAAACCACATGCGACTTCTTAGCCGTACGTTGAGTTGTACTTTCTGATATTAAGTGATACTATTATATGATGGGATACAGACAGTCTTTAATTTTTCTACTAAAAATTTATACTAAAAAAAAAATCACCACCCACACCCCAAAAAGAAATAAAAACCACAAGAGACAAGTTTGTTATATTTATCACACCATAGCATATCTGCAAGTGATGTGGAATGATCAAGAGTATCATTCAGATCAATAAATGTATAGACAGAGAAGCCCCTTAGCTGTTTTCACAGCTATCTGTAAGGCAAAACTCAGGTGAGAAGCCAGCAGTTAAAACATCAGGGTTTTTTTCAGACATTGAATTGATGCCGGCTAGGAAAGATGGCTATGGAACTAATTAGAGAAGTACCTCCAACACCTAAAAATAAAAGATGTAAAAATAAGGAAATTTCCATATTGAAGAGGTATGGAATCAGTGGCTCTCTGTGCCTGAAAGAAAGCTGGGATACACTATTTGTGAAAATGATATTTCTTTTCACCCTCACCCAGAGTGGATAAAATTGAGGTTTAGTTTTATGACACTTTTTTTTTTCCCCTTCTCTCTCCCTTCTCTCTTTTTTTTTTTTTTTTTTTTTTTTTTTTTTTTTTTTTTTTTTTTTTTCTTTTTTTTTTTTTTTTTTTTTTTTATTTTTCTTTTT
>VZTO01011396.1:53564-93920 GCA_013400615.1 Syrrhaptes paradoxus | reverse complement strand
TGCACTAAAACTAAAAAAAAAACAGAAAAAAAAAAAAAAGAAAATAAAAAGAAAAGAAAAAGAAAAGAAAAAATCAGTGATGGAACAGACCTATTAGAAACTGCATTTTCATTACACCAATCCTCCAGTGAAAGTTGCATGACATTGTATAGGTTTCAAACTTTAAGACTGTGTCCTACCTGTGCTCTTTGGACAAGTTCAGTCTTACTGACTTACTTATGACCATAAAACAGATTTCACAGTGAAGTAGGGAACAGACACAAGGATATCTGCTGACTGTAGTCATCCACTTTATCCACAAAAGCAGCCGCTATTACCAGCAATTCAAATTAGAAAACTACAAAGGTATGTAAATAACTTCACAGCCTGGTCTGCCCTTATTTATTTCTCCTTTTAGCCCTACGACTTTGTGAGTCTCGTCTGTCTCAAAAATATCTTCTGCTTCCAAAGTATTTACACTGTTGATGCTTTTATAGACAACTGTTACTTCCCCACATGGTTGTCAGAGCTAAGCAGAATGCAGGACTCCTTTTATTCCTTTCTAATTAATTGAGACCACAATGATATCTATAGGTACTAATCCCAGTTCTACTGGTTCTGTTTCATTCAAGATCTTGTCAGGAAAACAGCCAACCCTGAATAATAATAATAATAATCCCAGCTTCANAGCAGAATGCAGGACTCCTTTTATTCCTTTCTAATTAATTGAGACCACAATGATATCTATAGGTACTAATCCCAGTTCTACTGGTTCTGTTTCATTCAAGATCTTGGCAGGAAAACAGCCAGCCCTGAATGGAACTGTTAAATAATCCCACCTTCGTTTCTCTTTTCCCTGCCTGAAAATAAGGGAATTCAGAACTCCACACAACTGCAGAAATAAAAAAACCCTAGGGAATTTGTCAAGGTCTGTACAAAGTGTGGTGTGGCATTCACTAAGTGACCTCAGAAGAGCAGATGTGTCCAAGATTTGAACCTGAGAGTTTTAAATCCAAAGCTTTGATCATTAAGCAAGAGCATTCTTGACAGATCACTAAGCTTGTGTCTCTCAGAAGGATCTCTCAGAAGGCTTGGGTAGGAAGTTATAGAATAGCATTCTTCATCCAAAGGCTGTAAACTTTTTGGGTTTGCATGCTAAGATATAAACTCTTATGAGAAGGGGCTGCTTTGTGAGGGTTTGAGCATCCTCTCTTTCCCTAAAGGCTGGTGGTATACTTCATGAATGCTCTTTTCCACCGTAGTTTTCAGTATCATCTTTTGCTCTTAAGTGTGAAAATAACGTATATCTAAGGTTTACACCAACCTACGTGTTAAAAGTCAGTGTTTTCTGAGTTTATGCTCATTAGTTCAGCCCTCCATAAGATACATTATTTGTACTATCTTTTCTTAAACTCAAGCCATCTTCAGACATACAGAAATTTTAAAACATATTATATTCCTCCCCGTCCCCCCCAGACAAATATAGGACTTTACTGCATCCACCACTGAATTTACTGATGAAAAGTTAGTGCAATATTGGTCCCCAAATGCAGGTGGTAATGTCATCTTTTCATAGCTACATATACACCTCTCCTGAGGAGATTTCTTTCAGCTTAAGTCTTGGAGACAATGTTTTTGAGTCAGTATGATGCTGTGATAATTCTTTGAATCTTTGTTTCTTTATATTGGCACCACTGGACAATATCCTTCTTTGAGCGAAACGCCATCATTTACCAGTAGCTTACACTCAGACTAGTCCCTGTAGCACAATTCAGAAACACATTTTCTATTTACATTTGTCTCTCCCTGCTCTCATTTCACTTCCCAGAGCTTTTCTCCCCATGCTGTAGTAGGGCTGAATTTTGATGAGGCCAAAACACAAAGCAGTCATCATGAATGACTTATTTAGATGCACAACTTTTAGCATACTGCTGATTCGGTTACTACATCAGTCAAGTTTCCTGACTACTTTTCCTGAGACGTAGCAGCAGAAGGATTTGGAGAAACACTACAATAGCCTGAGAGTCGCATTTGTTCTTGCTTTTGCTGTTGCCCAGCCTTGATTAGAAGAAATGTTCCTGTTAGCTAATTACTTTCACAGCAGTGACAGATGGCCAAAGGGTGCATGTGCTGGAAAAAAAAAATAAAAACACAGAGAGGAAAAGGGGTTAATGTTGCAGATCACCTCATTCCCCTTTTATTTAGGCTCCTCTAAAGCTGTGGATTTAATGGAGTGATTTCTGATTGGGGCTGGAGCGGTGATGGGAGAATCAGGCCCATGAGGTTTGGTGACCTGCGGGTGAAGGCACCGCAGGTGTGTGGCTAACAAGGTACTAATTGGGTACCAGAGTGAGGATGAAAGCAGTTACAAGCAGTTGGTCAAGAGGCAGCATTGTACCCCAAAGAGCTGCAAGAGCTGAGCTTTGTGACTGGGAGGAGAGGCGAGCTCTGCTCCTGTTGCTGCTGAATTCTGTGCTGTCTTCTGTGGGAGGAGCAGCCTTTTGCTGGCAGGGTTCTCTCTGCGCTTTTCAGGCAAACTGCTGAATCTGAGAGAAAAGTTAGACATTTAATTAACGGGTGCAGATGTGGCTCAGTGAGTTATGTTTTCTTAAGAGTGCAAGACAATTCGACAAAATCCTTCAGCGAGGGGATGCAGATTCTGCATCTTCCTTTCTCCTGAAATCTTCAGCAAGTTGTGATGCCTTAGTTCCTCTGTCCTGTCCTGTCCCCCCATTTTATTTTACATTGTCAGCTCCATGAAACCTGCTACCTCCTTAGTCCTTGCTGTCCATACATGAAATGCCCACCTGCTCACACAACCTCACCATGCTCGGGACTCCCCTACATTTGAAATCAACAGAGAAAAGAGAAAATAAACATTACAGGCAGGAGTCTGAAGGTGTATTTCCAAACTGCACAAGCCCAGAGCTGAAAGCAATGCTGTCATCACTAAGGCAGCAGCAAGGACTGTGACCGTGGTTCTGGTGCTCCAACTGCTATAGACCCTTGCTTTTTTTTTTTTTTTTTTAATTTTTTATTCCTCCTGGTAGATTGCTTGATTCTAAAGCAGTACTTTTTGCAAGGAAACAAAGAAGGTACCTGCTTTCAGATCGTATTGGTCAGTACCTCCATGATAAACCTGGCTTATACAGCATTTTCATTTAAAGCTCGATGCAAGATTTCTATACCTGTTCATCTCTGTGTTTGCTTTTGCTTTGAACAAAAGATGTAATATTGACAGCCTTGTCATCTATGGATGTTTATCTTACAAGTAACTGGGAGTAAGGGGGGAAAAAAGGCAAAAATAAATAGCTAATGTATTAGTGGGAGTGTTTGTAGAATGTTCCACTGTGGGGTTTTGTTGCTGGCTTTGGGGTGTTTTGTGGGTTTTTTTTTTGTGAGGCATCAGCTGCACTCTAAATTGCTGCTGAGATGAATGGAAGTTAATAGGAGACGTTCCTGAAGTTTGTTTTCTAATCAGATTAGACTGGATCTTATTAATAAAAGTGACTACTCTGAGCAGGAATGTCTGCGGCTAAATAATCAGTTTTGTTATTGAGAAGTGATTAAATTGCCTAAGGAAAAAATTATAAATTACACCTAGTTTACTAAGATTTAAATTAACGACCTTTTTTTCCCCCCTAATCAATCTATCCTCAATTGCTTTTTGGTTTTATTTATTTATTTATCTTTATTCTTATTTATTTATTTACTTTCAGGCATATTGCTTATTCTGTAACACACAGCTCTGTTCAACTCCGCATTTCAGACTATTGCAAAGAACACTGACATCAGTCTCCTAAATGCTGGGCAAAACGAGGCACAGGGAGAGAAGGTGTAACTAAGAATAAATATGAAGAATGAATTGGCATAAAAGTGAAATTTAAACTATTCAGAATAAAATAGACTGAGTGGTGTAAAAGTATCACTTTGTGCAATGGGCTGCAATGGGCACATTTTTACATAATGGGAAATATTTTTTTTTTAAAGAATATTTGCATTTTGACAGGAAAAGGAAAACAAGTGATGATTTTCACACAGTTCTGGTAGCTTAACAAATCGTCTCAGCTATCTTTATTGGTAGATTTGCTAGAAATTAAAACTTAGGATAATATGCTTAGCACATCTGACTTCAGAGAAAGGCTGAACTCTTCCCTTCCTTCACTTCAGAAAATAGAATATTCCGAAGAAATAGACCATAAAGTATGGTCTTCCTGATTTAAACCCTTACTCAACACTCAGCTTCAACTGATTTATTAAATCCTTTTGACTCTATCACATGCTTAAGTGCTTTGCTGACTTGAAATCTTAATGAGACCTCCTGCAAGGGTTCTTTGTTGGTCCCTGGCGGAAGTTCTGCCTGAAGCTTTAGAAAAGGAGAATAGGTGGCTCCAAATTCCCATTCTACTTTTCAGCTAATTTTTCCAACTTGAGAACATCCTTTCCCAGTTCAGGCTTGATTGCTTGATTACAACACTGAGTGCACTGATGGCACTCCACAAAGAATGCTTCATAATTAGCCCTACTGACAAGCGAGAGAGACAACATTAAAGTGATAGTTAATGGGCACAGTGCAACAGTGCTAATGGGTCAAATTCTCTTGCCTTCACAGTGCAGCTGAGAAAAGTTTATTCCTTTTATTTCTCCTAATTTAAGCTGGTAATTGCATATGTTAAACTGAAGGCATCTTCTAGTAGCAAAAAAAATACCCCCTACGTTAATTAAGCATAAAATGCTTCACCTTACTTACAAACTTTTCAGAACAAGTCTCCACCTCCAACAGCAACAAGAATCAGTAGGAGCAGCCTCCATCGTTATTCTTCTTACTGTCACCCCAAGGGGACAGATGAACATTGTGCTGCAGCAGGAAGGAGGTGAAATTCAAGACTCACAGGAATTCGTTGAGGATGTCACTGAGCAACTTTGGTGGTCCTGTTCGTGATTAACCAAAAGGTTTATGTGTGAGAGGAGCTCACTTGACCCCAGGTGTCCACGCATATAGGAAAAGTCTCTCAGATAACAGGGTTGTAATGCATCCAGGATTTGTTGGAGTAAAACCAGCAATTTTATTTGACCCAGAGAGAGGCTGCAAATGTGCAGGACTCCAAGACTATGAGGAGTTGACTTTGGAAATAAAATTATTTGTGTTTGGGTTTTCAGAATGGTCTGGGTTCTCCAAACCAGGAGTCAGCTACCTGTGGGTGTTGGTTTGTGACTCTACAACAGGTTGTATCCTCTGCCATTGAACTCCACATCAGGCTTTCTGCCTCTTGGATCAAAAGCATCTCTCTAGCTACATAGCCGCAGTCCAAACCTGAGGCAATAAAAAAATAAGAAAAGGCAAAAGAAAAGGAGGTAGCTGTTTTCCTGATGTGAACAGGTGGTTAAAGGCATTCTTATGACCCCGATGTAACTCATTCTTCCAGGGGTACTTGCAGACAGTTTCTAAACCTTCAAGCTCAGAGTGTCTTTTTTATTATTATTTTTCCCCCAGCTTTTTATTCCATGAACTTAACCTGCTGGTTAGTTATAAAATCCCCCCCAGGAAGACCAGGAATAATATACTCTAAGTGGGATTCCAAACAAAAGATGTGACAAAAAAACCCTCCTTGAACAAAAATAAACAAACAAAAAATAATTTCATGTTGTACTCATTTTATTTTTTCTTTTTGCATTTGTGTGGTGTTTGGTGGCTTAAAAGACTTAAGCACAACAAGTTTTTATTCTTTAATTTGCCATGTGTTTAATCCCCTCTGGCATATGGAAGGCACCCTGACTTTGATGACTAGTATGATGCAAGACCAAGAGCACTTTAAATGTAGTTGTGATTTTGCCCATACACAGTTATATGTATGTGTGTGTGGTTATATGCTATATGCATATTTAATATTTGTAATATATGCACTGTGCACTCAGACATAATTTATATATATATACACATATGTACATCTAAATAAGTTCTGAACTTTTCAGGCAAGGAGAAGACAGGGGAAGAGACATGCTTTCCTGTGGTGTTTACTTCCAAAATGAAATATTTCATTATTTGGAAATTACATGCAGTCACTGGTATTGCCATCCTTCATCTGCATGTAGCATTCAAGAGTATACTTTTTTTTATTAACCTGAGGCACTGAGATAGAATTGGGGGGGGAGGGAAGTGAATTTGGCTTTCATATTTCCAGAAATTTCCTCCTCTTCTTTCTTCTCCAAATGGAGGCTCAGCAAGTGTGACACCTCACAGGCAGCTGTTCTCAAGGGGATCGGGATATCACCACTGCTTCCCAGGCTAGAAGGCACCAACCAAGCATTTGCAGAGCTCAGAAGGAAAGCTGGAGTAGTGGGAAATGAGATTTAAATATTATTTTGTTTCTCTCCTGAATATGTGAACTCCATGGCATACGTCCATCGAGGTCAGGAAGTGTGTATACCCATAAATGCCACCACTGCAGTCCTCAGATTTATTTTGTGTGAATTATTCTTTACGTCCATGAGTCTCAAGATGTCAGGGACAAGTAATGGACTGCGAACCTTCAGCAGATCTGAACTGCTGCTAGTGGATATGAGCCCTGATCTCTGAAGATATCGTTTCCAGTTTTTATTTCAGATCCTTCTCTACACTCATCAGTCTCACCATTGCAGTGGGAATAAAATGGGATAATGACTCTATTCCAGGGCATTAATGGGCAGAACATGTTTGCGATGTGTTTAGCTGCCATCAATATTAATGCACTCATTTGAGGGGCAATAAATTGATAGAGTGTGGCCTTATAATGCATAAAAATTGCATCAGCTTCAGAGCTGTAATGGAAAATTCCTCCATGAACAGATGTAATTGGGGAGGGGGCTTTTCCTAAAGTCATTTTGTTTAGCGCTTTGAATATTCAACACGGGACAAGATCAGTCTTCTTGTCTTCCCTTAGGATCTCAGTGGGACAAAAACTTAGGATTCTTATGATGTAACAAAAACATTAAAAATAACAAGTGAATAAACTGTCTTTGCTGTTTCAGAAAAGATGAGAAATTGCCTTCTGTAATGGCCAAGTTAGAAATAAATAAACTATATTTATCCCCAGCTTTATTAATCTGATAAAATGACTGAATAATGTTTTAAAAAAGAGCAAACGGTGCATTAAGACAATTATATATCTATTTATCCACCTATCCCTTCCTCTCACCTCCGGTCAAAAGGAGATGTCAGAACACCTTAGCGAGTGGTCACTTGGGCTGTATCTATGCCAGTAAATCAAACATTACACTTCTGTGCACACAGTGTGGTTGTCTACACGGTTGTTAGAGGTTTTCCTGGTCTGATTTTAGTCTGACCCAACTGGTACACTCCCGAATAATTTCTGTTCAGCACTAAGCATTAGCATGGGTTAAAGACCCAGCAGGAAGTTGGAGGGTGGTCATCCTCTTCTTAGGGCTGACAGCTGGAATGCCAGTCATTTAGTGCTTTTTCGCCTCTGTGACTGAACAGTCCCAGGGATTTATTTAATTTATACCTATAAAAATAGCCATCAAAAACTTCTGTGACTAAGTCATTTAAGAGCTGGTAAAAACTCTGCCGTATTTATTTTTTTAACCTGGAAAGAATATATATGCTGTAGCAGGTTGACAGCCCTATTTAAAAGAATTAGAGATTAATGCATCAAATTGTGTTTAAATGTATGTACAAGATAGGCAGAAGGAAGATTGACTTCTCTGTATGCTAGCACACGTCACTCATGGCTGGTAACACCTCTTCTGTTCCAGGCTCTTGAACAGGAGGCCGGTTGTGACAACCAGCACCTCGGTAGGATGAGAAGGGCTTGATGTGTGCCACGGAGAGCTCACCAAAGCAACGCAGCGCCAGAGGATTTAGTCTCTGAATTAAAGCATAGCCAGTGTAAGACACAGACTGATTCAGAGAATGAACGTTATAAGGCATAGAGTTAGATAAACCTACCAAAAATAAAAAATTAAAAAAAAAAAATCAAGTCACCCGGTGAGTTCTCCTGCAGGCTAATTCATTATCAACTGGCAGACACAGTCACAATCCAGGCTCCAAACTGCAAATAAAAAATCACAGACAGCCTTGCCCCTGCAAAAAAAAAGCCCCAAACAAAACAAACAAAACAAACAAATAATTGTAAGACTCCTCATATCTTTGGATTGATTCCCCCTTCCACCAGCACCGCTCCTGCTGTGTGGGTGCTGAGCCCTGGCCCAGCAAAGCAGCCTGATGGAGAGGGGATGGCGGCACCCGGCAGCCTGCCGAAATAGAGATGTCGAGAGCCGGATGACAACAGCGTGCGGGAAAACACCTCATTATCCTCCTTTCTGTAGCTCTACATCCTGACCTGGGGGGGATGCCTTAGGGTTCCTCTGTATGTATCCCGAGGTAAGAAATAACCAGCTGAGGCAGAGAGGGGAACGCTGCACAAGGCTGGTGCTGAGAGCCACGGTGTAAATCCAGGAGGCGAGCAGCTTTGCAGCTCATTTTCCCTCTGTATGTCTTTTGAAGATCATGACCATGAGAACATAGAGGTTTTTTCTCAGTTTGAGACAGGCCACAACAAAGCCTTAAAGAGCCGTGGGCATGATGAAGATGAGGAGGAGAGCAATGATGGACCAGAGGTGTGAAGAGAGGATGGGGAATATGTAAAATACCTCTTAGCAGTGAAGCAGAAAGCCTTAGAAAAGAGGTAGTAAACAGTGTGCAGATTTTTAAAGGGGTCCATGAGAACTGAACACCCATCCTCCATCACTGCTCTGGGGGCTGCTATCACTTAATTTCCCACTCCATGAACCTGTTACACCCTAGGCGGCTTACGTCACCTTTACTAGTCATCTCTCCCTGCTACCAAAATTCATATTGCAGAAACCCTGGGCACAGTTCTCCTGATTCAGGTTCCTGATGCATTTGGAGTTTTTTAGAGTAAACAGCAGAACCTGCCCCAAGCAGCTGGTGGCATCTGGGTTCATGTCTTCCTTGTCACTCTTTTTATTTTTAGTTTCCAGGCACAGGCAGCAATGATCAGCAGATGTCTCAACACAACTGTCGTCTTCATGGGACCTGCTGCCTCCTTGTTTTCAGTTCACCAGGGCACCCCATCATGCTCCCAGCGGCTCTGTGTGGTCCCAGTGGGGAAAGGGTGCTTTCTGCAGTCTGGGACATAAACATGCTGAGGAAGGAGGGATAAAAAAGCAATATAGTCAGCAGCAGGGGGACTTTTCAAACCCCAAAAGACTGTGGATTATTTTTCTCTTTCTTTCTTTAACTGCTTTCTCATTTACACTTAGAAATGACATATAATAATTAGATTCCCTACTCTGCCAAAACTTTAAATAGGATCCTTTAAAAATAGCCTTTAAAATTTCAGGTCTTTTTTTTTTTTTTTTTTTTTTTTTTTTTTTTTTTTTTTTTTTTTATTTTTTTTTAGGAGATGAACAATAGAACCAGTCTGCTTTTTTTAACAATAGTCATTCGGAAATGCAGGCTGAATGCTGACAGGTTTTGACTAATGCAGAAAGTTTTGGAGCCTATTGTGGCACTTTCTGTCTCTTTTACTTTTCCCCCTCCACCTCTCCCTTTCGCCTCTTCCTTTCACTCGCCATTGACAATGTATGCGTTCGTAATTGAAGAATTTCTATTCTTAACGACTTACAGTCGTATGAGTTGTCGCTCTTGTCGGTGGTACGGCTGCTGTTACCCCAAACTAAACACATTTGACTGCTAATTTCCCATTGAAAGACACTGGAAGGTTCCTGAAATTAATGGTGTAAGACAAGTTTACAAACTGGTAGGCTCTGATGTGAAAATTAGTGTGTCTCTTTTGCAGAGCCAAAGTACAGAAGGTTGGAATAGCAGTGAGCAGGCTGCATACTCATAAAGCTCCTCAGCAAGGAAAAAAAAAAAAAATGGACAAAAAAAATTGCTTGCATTTCAGAGACTTGAAAACTGGAAGAGAGAGAAGAAAAATATCAAGGTATGTGTAAGGAGGGAGAGGGAGAAAGCAGGCTTCTTGGAACTAAGAGGAAATTGCAGGACTTTTCAAGCAGAAAACTCTATTTTTCTCTGAGAAATCAACAGCTTTGTTAAGGACCTGCTGTTGGCATCTTGCTCCAGTATAGTATGTGTTGAGCTCTGAGTAATGTTTCTGGGAAATTGCAGGGAGTTTTAAGCCAGTAAGTCACAGCACACAACTGTAGTTACTTAAGAAGCAAAACTAGCAGAGGAAGAAATTCATAAAAACATGGAAGTTGAATCTTTTTTCCCAACCATGTAAATTAGGAGTAATTCAGATAAAGTCAGTGGAATATTCTGCCAGACTAAAACAAGGCAATATGAGGAGAATTTGCCTTACCTATTTCTTTCAAGAGACAAAATAATAGTCCTGGTCAGTCATTTGGTCAGGGACAAAAATACATTTCAGATACGCCAGCAGCCATTACAGTTGTCATTTAAAAAGGTTCTGAGATAGTGACTGTCCCTAACACAGCGTATCACATAATGTAATGAAAGTCCTTGGTCATACCCAGATTCTTCTAATTTTCTCTAGAAATCTCTGCTAATACTTCCTTGAGGTAAATAGTAAGAAAAAAGCCTGGTTTCTCTACTTTAGTACTTTTCTGCTGTCGAGATTTGTGATGACAGCGTTCAAAATACAATATATTCTATTTTATTTTATTTAATCCCATTCCTTATACCAGAATCAACCCATACTGTCTGACAGGATTGTTTTGTATTTTTTTTTGAAATTATGCCATTTTTGGCCACAGATAATATCTCTTGTTATAGACTTTGTTATCTCATTAGTAATAGGGCTAAAAGCATTTTTTAAATAATGATTTTTTTCATTGAGAAAAAATAATGTTAAAATAAAAATAAATTATGTTTACCATGTCAAGTTTTTCAGTATGAATCACATTAAACATACTTTTGCCCACTTGAAGGAGATAACAGTGTATTACTGTTGCGAAGTACTTGAAAGACTTCCAGACTACGAAAATATTAGTAAATAATTATGGCAATTAATATGTGTTACCCAAAAGTTTTGATGTGGAAAACGAATTACTATTTCACTCTCCTGTCCTCTTTCTAGATGACCTGTCCATCACCAGTGTTTTTGACAAGTTATATGCTGCAATTGTATCCCAAACACAGATGACCGCAATTTTTTATCTACATTTATACTTTATATCCATGAAAGACCAACAAATTAAAAAAAATACCACCAAGATTTGTCCAGATGCCCTTCCAGTCTATCCACTTCAAAAGCATAATATGTGAAGCTGTTTTTCTACCACTCAGAGCAACTTTTAAGTAATCAATCTTGGGACAGGATAATTCTGCATCCCGTTAAAACTTCAAAATAAGCATAAGCAGGAAGAGAGTGTTAATGCTTACGTTGAAATTTTGTCAGGAAGCAATGGATGAACTCAGGCTCTTTGGAAGAGTACCATGAGACCTTTCATCACAGTGAATGATCAGTACTCTTCTATGTGGGCTTATCTTAAAGGGGCTTTTAATAGTAACTTCTACAGTTTTTCAGAAGATGTGTTTTGTTGTGTAAGTACTTTCATCCGTCACTCATCCTCTTCGTCAACATCAGTGACCATAAAGGGAAACAGATAGATTAAAATACTTGAAGTGAGTGTGGGCTTTTTTTCTGTTTTCTTTCTAGTAAACTGAGTCATGGATGAGAGAAAAAAAAAAAGACGAAAGATGAATTGAGAAATACATGTCCTGTGCACCAAGAACTAATTTAATAAGCAACCTCTCCCTGCTAGTGGGCGATTAAACTAAATTACCAGTCTAAACTTTTCTATGCTGCATTTCAAATGTCAACACATTACATTGCTATTCCTCTTAATTTCTCACAAAGAAAATGCAAAATGAATTCATTATGCTGGAGTAAGTGGAAAAAATGATGAGTTTCTCCAGAAGAGTAGGCAATGGGGAGAGATTGGACAAGGCGATTATATTGAGATATTTGAATGGCTGGCCATTAGCAAGAGGATCCCCATTACTTTACTGATAATTATATCCTCTTCGCTATGACTTCCCAGTGGAATAATACAATGTTCCCAGTGCAGGAGATAATGAAAAATACCATTCAGGTGGTACATATATGCCAGGAATAGTGTGTTGCATTTCTTCCCTTCCCCCATCCCGTAGATAGCAATAGTGCACACCTACGCGGTATGTTAATGTGTGTTTGGTTGTTCAGGGCTGTGTACAGGGCAAATAAATGTGTCTTGAAAATGGAGCTGGCAGTGGAATATCATTCTCCCAGTGTAATTATGTCCCGTGTTTAGTGGGCCCGGTGTATTGCTGAGTACATTTTTGTTAGCTATTATGTAAATGACTTTCAAAGCCCACCACACTGTAGTAATGAGGACTTTGGAAGGGATCTTATAGAGATGAAGTTATTTCCTTTTTTTAAAGAGAGAGTGGTGATGGGAAATAGAGCTGTATGTTTCTTCTAATTAATCTATCATTTTGCAGACGCGTTTCTCTTCAGCAATCAAGGAAAATGAAACAAACAAACAAAAAAAGGAAAGAAGGAGGGAAAATACAGCACTAGAAGAACACCCACTCATTTACAGTAACTATTTTCTTCCAAGTGATACATAAAATCTCTTATGTGTTATTGCTGCCTTATCACTTCTTGGCATTTTTATTGCTGTTCTATTTTCAGTTTGGGGGAATCTTGCTGTGTACTGTATATCTGTCTCAGATTCATTAATTTTCACAGAAAACTCAATTTGCATCAAAAGACTTCTCTGTTTTGCTGTGGCTTTACATACCTTGGGGCGTCATGGCTTGCATGAGAACTTTGTCTTCAAATTATTTGCACGAGGGGAGAAAAGCAATACCATTCAAATTGCCAAGTTTGAATATGGCAAAAGGTAGTAAAATTATGCTGTTAGTCCCTCCTATGAAAGGGTTATATTGGACAACCCACGTCATTGGCTTGGTTTGATTTAGTTTTGCTGTGTTCTGGTATTTAACAAGAACCATAAATGAGTGCAGATGAAATTCAATAATGACCTGTGGTAATCAATTTTTCATTGTACTTGTTCCCATAAAATAGTTTTTAACATTTAGAACTCATACAAAAACAATTTTTTAAAAATTGATATAGAAATATTCACTTGGATACTATTAATTAATTTGATGAAGGAAGCTGTTCAGAATTTTGGGGGGTGAATTCTCTTATTACTCATTGTATGCTCACTCTGGCATAAATCGGAATGGCTTTAGAGAAGGGAGAATAAATACGTGTTTCTTTTTTGTTTTGCTTTGAGTTTGGGGGGACACAGTCAACATGTCAGAGAGAAACTGGATTACTTTCCATGGTCTTAAATTCCACCTGCGACACAATTAAGCTCACTTTCCCCTGTAAAAACTGATGTATCATTGTATGGTAAAATAGTTTCAAATTTGTCCATTCTTTTTTTTTTCTGTAAAAGATGTGAAAGTGAGGCAGAAGCTTCTGGATGTCCTCTTGCATATGGGCATCTGTGTTGATAAAACTTTCAGAGGGGATGAAAATACGCAGTTTCAGTTGGCACTGTTGAATGTCTTGAGTATCCAAAATATACGAAAATCATGGTGTTTGGAACAGAAGCTGAAATGAGGATGTGGAAGCCTATCATTTACACAATAAATATGGAGGAATGTAGCTGTCAAAGGCAACAGCATTATAGCATAGTTGCAAATAAATTGTTGTGTGAGCACCTGCAATGAGCTTGTGTGTTTCCTATAGTTCGGTGTCTTGACTTTGCCTCCTCTTGTTTTCTCTCTTGTGGCACTTCCCATCTTCCCCTTACTTCTGTAATTCCTTTTCCATCCTTTTTTTTCATTTTATCTTCAATTTTCTCAGTTGCCTTCTTTTTGATTAAATCTCTTTCTCTCTTCTGACTTTTTTTTTCTTTTTAGAAAAATATTGTTTCTTCACATGAATTGTAGTTGCTTTTGCAAAGAAAAACTTTGAGATCATTGTGAACACTCAGTGCTCCTTTACTAATATTTGTTTCTTAGGGATTGCTAACTGAATAAGCAGTGTGTGTAGACCCTCTGTATATGAATTGAGAATTTGGAATCACAAGTTAAAATGATTGCTTTCTTCCCCTTTTCTTCCTCTGGCAGCCTGACATATGAAGTGAAAAACGACCAGAAAGTGTTAATAAACACCTGAGCTTGTGATCCCTAATCCCTCCCTTTAGACAAGGACAGGCAGGGCACTTCTGAATAAAGATTCTTGGATAATAGGCCAAAGAAATATATTTTCCCATATTTATATAGAACATGTGATCTGAAAATGTAAGTGTAGTGCAAACGGCCTTTCATCTGTTTGATAACCTTACTGGTAAATAAACAGATGTAAAATCTTATGACTTTTTGGAAAGAGTGAGTTTTTCTATCTGTAACACATATTACAATTAATATGCATGCATGTCTTCCAAATAGAATCAGGTTTTGGTGAGAACACGCTGAAAGAAAATCTGCTTCCATGCGTTATGTATAAATTAGATGGATAGATTAGATGGGTAGAAAGATTAGATAGAATTTTATTTCATAATGGGTTTTATTTTTTATTTTAATAATATTTGCTTAAATTCATGCTTAATGTTTCATTTCATTAGTGTTATGCCTAATGTTATTTCAATTAGTTTGGATGGGCTTTTTTTTGTGTGTGTTTTATGTAACACAGCTTGAAAAGCTTGGACAGAATCATGGAAATGGAATAAATCTGTTAACGTCAATCTAATTGTGCAATCTACTCAGTGGTCTTGAAAATCAATCAACACAAAACATGTTTTACATATTTCAATATGAATTTCCTCCTGTCACTCAGAAATGGTTACTCACCATAAAAATGTATATTTTCAACAAAAAAATTATGAACTTCGAAGACTGGAATCTTATTCTGCAATCTGTGTTCAAGAAAATAAATTTAGCTTGCCTTACAAATGACCTAGAGAGGCCTCCTACCGAAAAGTGATGGTTTTCATTCTCCATCTTCAGTCAAATTTTAGCATCCTTCCTGAGGGAGCCAGCTGTCACTTGGTTAAGGGTTTGGAAATCTAGTCACTAGCCTACTTTTATTTCATCAAGACAATTCAGATAGTGTGGACACTTCCAAATAGCTATTAGAGAGAGTGTTAGCTTCCTCTTGGTCATTAAGACTTGGTTTCATCTGGCTAAGTGTAGACAACAGTGAGTAGCCACATATATTTTATCTTGTCACCCCAGTCAATGAGGGAAACAAGGTTATGATTGATCTTGTCCTTAAGAAAACATTCAAAATATATCAGATTAATTACTATTCCTCTCCTTAGACTATAATGAAGCCTACCTGAATGGCTCAAAGGTAGATGCCCTGTGTAGATATCTAAAAATAAAGATGATGAATCACAACATAAATATTTGGGGTTTTTCTATAAGCTTTGAGCTTATACCTCAAAATCTCATGACAATGCACTACCCTTATATAATACATACATTGGTTAAATAATATATGAGAAGCTTGGGAGCTCTTGAGACCTGATCTTCATGTCTTGGAAGCCCATTCTTTGCTTTCTGGATCCATGCCTTCTTATCAATGAGGTCAGTGTGCACTAAGCATGTGATATATACTGTCATGTCCTCACTGTATCATCTGTACTTGTGTCTCTTTTTACTGCAGTCAAAGGGTCACCTAATTATGTCATTACTAACAAGTTCCCCAAGAGCAGCAAGAAAGCACAAGGTTGTTCCTATGCAGTGCAGCGTATCACCAACATTGTGCCTTCAGAGTAACAGGAAAAATTTCCCATGTGCCCTCAACTTGTGAAGCCATCTAGGAAAATCATATATATCTTTAATTTGAAATTATACAGATAAAGTTACGGTGAGCTCTTTCAGAACAGACCAGCTACCTACATATTTTCATTCTCATCATTTATCAACAAGTGAAAGGTGCTACAGAAAAAAAGGTTTACACAAATGAACAAGGAATGTACCAGGGAAAGATCTTCCAGCCTGTCTATCCTAGAAAAAAAAGAAAGCAAGAAAACAAACAAAACAGGAAAATCGCACCCCACATGTATAGAGTGATTGTTATCAACATTTAAAGACCATGAAAGTAATTTTGAAAAGTAGGTCTTGGAAATTAATCTTGTAAAATCAATTCTCTTTTTTTTTTTTTTTTGCAGGGAGAGGTGGAAGGGGGAAGTCTATGAAATTAAAGTTAGTAGGGGTTCCATCAAACTTGTAACTGGAGGGAAGGTCTTTGATCGTCACTGTTACTATTACTGTGCATCTTACTGCCCTCTCAGTAACAAATTTTACATTACTACTGTCTCTTTTATACATACCTTTTCCCATTTTATATACACATTCTTTGTCCAGCTATCTCCAACCAGGACACCTCTGCCACTCCAAGAGCACGTCTTTATGACTGATGAGTACAATAAATACACTTGGTTCAGAGAACTTTCTGTAAAAGGTCTACCCCAACACTCTCCATGTCTTCCCTGATATCCCATCATTGTGAAAAATGGCTACCTTAAAACCAGGACAGCAAAAAATTTCACAGTGCTGGTCTTGTGCTTCATTTTAACATTTACAGCAGCCTTGGGATCTGACTAGAGACCCCAAGCTGAAGAAGGTCAGGGTATGTGCTAGCACCACAATGGGCAGACAGGATCATAAACACTCTGCTGAGTTTGGCCTCTACTCTTTGATAAAGTATATTAATTAACACAGACGTCAAACAGTTTAAGAAAACGTCCCTAAGTCTGTTCATCCCAACATCAACCACTCTAAAATATAAACATAGGTTTTGGGTCTGTTTTAGGGGCTGTGTTAAGGGTTCTAAGGCTGTAATCTAATAAATGGGATTACTTCAATTCTGAGTTATCCATTCTGCTAAATTGCTATGATTCTGACTATTTTACAAATCATGATAAATCTCGCTGAAGATAAGACTTGCATCATTTATCTCAAGTTTGAGTGAGCCTTTTATTGATATGTGTTATCAAAAAATAAACAGTTGCAGCCCAAATTAGTTTTGTGTATTTCGTATTAGGTCTTATATTGTCTTTTTTACCCTGTGTCTTGGCCACATCCAGTCGTGAGAAAAGAGTTGTTAGTAAATTTTGTTATTATTAGTTGCTATTCTTTGTCATGAGCAGATATTCTGTCTTCTGTTTGTTTGTTTGTTTTTCTTCTCATCATCTCCTAAACTATAAACCTATGAGAGCATTAAAATTTTCAGTCTCATAGTGTATGACGTGGAGTTCGGCAATGAAAAATAAACCAAGTTTTTCAACATTTTAATTAGAGATTTTCATTCTGGAAGCTTAGATATAATTGGGTATAGGATATTCAAGACAAGGGTTGACATTTTGTATATGACACAGTGCTCTACTTACACACCAGAAAACAGACTACATGAGACTGTGGCACGCTGTGTTATGCTTAATACTATCTAGGAACTATGAGCCATCAAGAATTTTTAAGTTCTCCAAGCTCAGTTTCTGAGAACAACATCATTTGGTTGTTTACATCTGTACTTTTGGTAACGATTCCATTGTCTAATCCTTCCCAAATATAACTGTGCTAGAATGTGTTTATCCATGGATTGAGATTAATTTCCTTCTGTTCCTACTTGAAGTGGGATCCTTAGGACATTTCCACAGTCTCGTACTGCATGATATGCTTTCAGACAATGGAGATCTCTCCTCATGACCATATCTAACTGGGCTTTCATGGTTTCATAAAACGCAAGATCCAAGTATCTCAAACATAACCAAAGTCTAATTTGTACCTTGTAAATTATCTCATATCTGTGACCAGTCAAAGCCTTGATTTTATTAGTGGTTTTCTCTTTTTTTAGCATTTCCTCTGAAGAATTTCAGTCACCACGAGCAGACACTCCTGTGGAGACATAAGCACACATCAAGTGAAGACTGACGAAAGCGTTCTTCAGATTGTCAACCAGCTTGTCTAGCTCTGAGTTACTCCACAAGCTTTTCAGATATACCTCTGAAAAACAGATAAGAAAAACACTACAAATCTTATTCTTGGCTCTTTGGACAGTGTTGGTGAAGAGAGAAGGATGGAAAATGGTGTGGCTTTTAAATTTCTTTGCAGTTCCCTTGATACTGCAATTCATTTATTATGTCAGTGATTGACGAACTGATTTCACAACACCAAGGAACACTATTATCTATAAAAAGCCTCTCTCAGAGTGCAGACATCATAAATTTTCAAATTTTTTATATGAATGTTTTCTGGACAGAATATGATTCAAATCAATGTAGTTCAATGAAGGTTCAAATCATTCATTCCTGTGGACTTCTCTATAGGAGTATGGCACGACACAAGTCACCACCACTGAAGGAAACGATGTATGAGAGATCAGATTGGAAAGCAAGTAATGGAGGATAATGGGTACACCGTGGTGAAGGGTTTATGCTCTGTATAAGACCAGTTAATGCAAAATACATTCTCTTTAAAAAAAAAGACAACAAGACAGTAAAAAAAAAGACAATAAAACCAAGAAGATGCTGTTAATTACTTATACATTTCCTTGTTTTTTGAGCACTCTAAATGATTTCTCTAGGCAGCTCTTGGGATTTCTGACAAAGAGTACTACATGAAATCAAAATATCATTACAGAAAAATCTAGTATATGCTCATAGGTAATCCTTTCCATCAGGGAGTGGATTTCACAGCAAGGAATTTCTTAATTCAAGACAAATCTGGCCCATTCATTGCCGGAATGCCAGAAATCTTTCTGAGGAGGATAGAAGTTAATTCTGTCTCTAGAAAAAAACCTCTTCAGAAGCCAGTCAGAAACCAATTGATGTTCATGTGGAAGTGTGGTTAGGATTTATCCATATGTAATTGTAGTTCAAAAAGATTTGCTGCTGTGGGAAGAAATATATATATAAATTTTTAAAAACCTAGCAGGGTACAGTGAAAAAAAAAAAGTTATTCATAGCTTTCAACAAAAAATAAAAAACACCTACCTGATATTTTCAGTGTTTCTTATTCTGAAGAGAACCCCATTCTTTGTTAAAATAAAGTCTTCTACTGTATCTAATTTCCTTATTTCCTGTATTAACCCTCTTTTCCCTAATGCAGTTTAAATCCATTACATCTAATCATAACATCTTTATGTCTCCTTGAAGATCTAGAATAATTATTCTATCTTCCCTTGCTTGTGTATCTTTCTTTTGTCTACATTTTTTAGATGGTTGCAATCTCTCAGATACAATGTTTGTCCCTTTATTTAAATACAGCCTTTTCTTTTTTCTTTTTTTTCCCCTAAAGCTTTCCTTTTTTTTTTCTCTCATTTTTTCTTATCTTTTGCTTTCTTTTAATTTTTTTTTCCTCCTTGTTTTTCCTTTAATATTTTTAAAGTGAAAATTTGAAATCGGTACTAAGAACTAGATAGTTCCATTATGAATTTCCTTCTTGAAAGGGGGTGGGAGGTAGAAAGAAGATTTTTTTATTATTATTTTGGGCATTTCAGCAGCCTTAAAAACTGCTTGTGAGAGGTGTTGAGAGCAGGGCAGTGAAGCATAGTAGTTTTCTGGTTTTTATTCCCCCTGTAGAGACCTGACTGCCGATAGACTCTTCCCACAGCACCACCTACAGTGGTGGTCTAGCTGCAGGCTGGTACGGGGACAGATTAAGCTTTCACATCTGTAGCGTTGCAGTTCCTGGGAGGCTCCTACACTGCTGTTTCGGTAAAGAGGTTTATAGAAGCACTTGGTGAATTTTAGTCATTTTGTTATCAGTCTATAACCACAGGAACGTGCATGTGGAGACAGCTGCTATGTTAGGCACTGCTGCAAGTTTTACAAATAATCTTACTTGCCTGCTTTATGTCTTGTTTTATATCGAACTTTTTGTTAGGAAGAAATGAGACAACTTATATGCAGAAACAGACAGAACCCTAGTGCAGCTTTATTCTGCTCAGGCAGCAGAGAATGAGAACTCATTCATGAGAATGAGGTGGAGGGACAAAGTAGGGGGACTCCATATGACAAAGGAATTACTTGGTAGTGTAAGGTTGACATAGCTAAGAACGCAGAGTCTTTTGCATCCTTATTTATCATGGAACCATACAATCATAAAATGGTTTGGGTTGGAAAGGATTTATAAGTTAGTGTATTTTCAACCCCCCTGCCATGGGCAGGGTCACCTTCCACTAGCCCAGGTTGCTCAGAGACTCATCCAGCCTGGCCTTGAACCCCTCCAGGGATGGGGCATCCACAGCTTCTCTGGGCAACCTGGGCCACTGCCTCACCACCCTCACATTGAAAAATTTCTTCCTAATGTCTAGTCTAAATCTACCCTCTTTCAGCTTATGAACCATTACCACTCATCGTATCACCACATTCCCTGATAAAGTCATAGAAATCTCAGGAAGAGAGGTGTGATCTAATAATGGATAATTTAGTTTTAATGTCCTCAAGAGACTTTAAGTGCCTTTGTCCTTAGGTTATATTCTGGCCAAAAATGTCTCCCAGCCAATTCAAGGTTGCTAAGCATCAAGTTTCTAGGATAAATGTCTTCAAGGACTGTAAATTAATCACAAGGCTACCACCTGCTATTGTGTAAGAATTCCTATGCAGATATCACTCTTTCTACTATTTTCTTTTGTCATTCTTTTATAATTTCTTTTGTACTCTGAAAAACTTCCTCACTGCTCCTCTGAATAGTGAAAAACAGAAGTGCCAATAATGGACATAATCCTTGTGCTTCTTACGTAGCTGTAACTCCATGATGCTGCTCTGGATTTTCCTGAACAGAAAAGGAGAACAGACCATAATTCAAGCTACATCTACTTTACATTTAAGTTAAGCAATACTGTCACTGGTGGGTTTGTGTTCATCGTCTTTCTACAACAGTGTCTCAGTTCTTTTCTGACAACATGTAGTAAGTAGATATCTGTTGAAATATGCACATTGCCAATCAGTTGCAGCTGTTAATAAAGCACAAAAGCCCCCCTATTCAAAGACTGAGCCCTCTGTTTCGAGGGTCTCTGCAATATAATGTAACGTAATTCACAACTGAAGAAACTCTTCACATGGGATTACATCCATTTGCAATCTGACATTATTCAGACCGGATTGCTCTATTATGCAGAGCATAATTACAAAATACTATCCCTGTAATACTCTGCTTTGCTATGTATGCAGATTAGTAAAAATGGTTAGTCTTAAAATCATGGCAATACACTGCAGTCAACAGGGAAGTGTCTCGGCTTTTGTGCATCGGTATAGCAACATTACTGTTAGTGGCGTTGAGGTCCTGGCCTTACTTCTGCTCCGTTATTGTGCTGTAGTATACAAAGGATGAAGTCTTTGTTTCCATTACATCCTGCAACACTTGCGTAATTCTTCAGAAATCAAAGACGAATCTTGGATTCACCTTTTTTTTTTTTTCCTACCCGGCCTTTAAATACAATTGGTGAATATTGTCTTCTTTTTTCAAGTTCTACAGAAAGTCTCAAACCCAATAAANGATCTGAAATCTGAGTCAGAACTCAAGCGATCCAAAGCTCTTAGGAAGTCAGAACTGCCCTTGCAGTTTCACGCAACGCTCTCATAAAACAGGACCAAACAGAGGTTTTCCTTTACTCCTTACTGAAACATAAACAGACATCTTAAAGGGAGGGGTTCATGTTAGTGCAGATCTACTGAAAAATTAGGACGCACTGTCTTAACATCCACAGTGATGATTATCTAGCGTGTAATGACACTGAACAGACTGGAACCAGGAAAGGTGAGAATCGTATTTAACATAGAACATAGAAATGTCATTAACATAGAAACATGGAACCGGTGATCCCCCATCTCCATAGGTTGGACTGAACAGTGACTCAGCCAGCCTTCAGAAACATAACTGTTATCACCAACACATCCATGGAATTTACACAGATGGGATAAATCCACGCTATGAAAAAAAAGAAACATGGCACTAGCTAATACAGGGGAAGAAAGGAATGGATTTTTATTTCTTACAATTATTCACTATGTTTTGGAAGGACAGTGTTTTCTGATGGCAGAATTGGGGCAGGTAAATAGGAATGAATTTGTAAGAGGATTTCAGTTAGTTAGGGGCAGCCTCTGGAATGTAAGTTTAATATCATAAGTGATTATAACTGCCTCATATGTCTCATAGGTGGAGATCAATGTAAAAATCTGATACCCCCTTATTACTTGCATTTGCACCAGTGTAGCCTTGTCTAGCAATTGTGAAAATGTTCTTTTTAAATTTAAAATTATTTTAGTACATCCACAGAAACAATGTTATAAACACTAAAAATGCTGAGCCAGTAGGGGCACTGGGTTTCACTCCTGTCACACATCATAAATCCAATCTTCACTTAAACTTAAATGAATTATTCTGTTTGTAAATGTTGAAAGAAGAATCCTACCCTTATAGGCACAATCTCCAAGTGCTTCATTACAATAAAGGCAAATGATAACCCTCTTCTGTACCAGACACAAATCCAAAAAGTGCTGTACAAACTCAACAAATAGATGTGAAGATTGCAGAGAGATTATCCCTTTGCCAGGCACTAAAAGCAACCAAAACTTCAAACAAAACTGCAGCTTGCAGCCCATTTAAAATATTATTCAGTTAAGCTCTATTTATTACCATCAAAAATGGCACACACAGGGACAGCCAAAACAGTCCCGTTTCACAAAGCACAACCGAGATCAGCTGGCTGGAACTCACACTTATGTTCATCGACGGGCCGTATTCTCGTTTTGTGCTCCTTGTTTCCATTTAGAGTTAATGGTAAATGTCTTTTCCTTATCAACTGTCAAATTGTCAGAACACACTTTGTACGTTCAAGGCTGGAGGATTCAGGGGGTGTCAGGGGGAGGGGGAGGACCATCTGCTTTGTTGACAGAAGTTTACTCCCAATATTTTATAACAAGTAATTATTCAAGGTCCCTTGTATTTTGTGTCTCCCAGAGAGGAGGTATTAAAAATGTCCACTATTAAATGCTTTTCACATAGAAAGCAGGATTTTATGACCCTGTAACTGCAGGATCAGTGGTTTTACGCTCTTTAGCCTCTGCAATAATGTGTGCCTGGTTCCCCCATGCAGACCATGCTGTGGTTAGTGTTGATTCAGTAAACAACATTCTGTTTCATCTCCACGGATATTAGGTCTACAGAGGACAGATTGCATTTACTGATAGTGCCTCATGGTCTTAAAGCACACTTGACTAAGTCTAGCTATCATTTGTGGTTTGCTGTATTTTAAACAAGGGCAGAAATTTTTAAAGAGAGAAAACACAGAAAAAAAGAGAGGAAAGGAGGAAAAAGGAAAAGTAAAAAAGAGAAGAAGAAAAAAGAAGATAAACTTTTCAATGGCATTATAAAATAAATGTGGGAAAACAAAGACCCCCAAACCCTGCTTGAGTGATTGCATAAGAACAACATTTAAATTATAAAAAAACACTCAAGTATCCTGTTGAGCAATGAATACTTGTAATTTCTATTGTGTTTAATGGAAAGTGTAAAGTTTGTTGTCCACTCTCGATATTCGAGGCCAAGTTCATTACTCATGCAACATCTTAAAACACTATTTTCCCTTCTTTTGACCAACACACAATACCTGAAATCTAATCAGATCCTTTGGCTGAATAGCCCTGTTAGAAAGTTTACCAAAGGGATATATATCTGAGAAATAAAATTGCCTGATAACACAGCCGACTGTGAGAACAAAGGACTGGCCTGAGTCAGAAGGTTCTGACTGCAGGGATCTCTCTCAGGGCTGTCTTCCTGTTTTCTCCATTTATTCCATGCAGGAGAGATTTCCACGGGAAGATCTTACAGCAAATTCTGATCTTAACCTTGTTGTCTACCTGAGTGCAATGACAGCACTCTAGGAGATCGGATATCTGTCCCTCCCCACTGCTGACGAGGAAGTCAAACAGTGTCAGAAGGGAAAAAGTCATGACCCTATCCTAATCATCAAAGGGGCATGCCCAAGTCATGCATTCCCAAAGTTCATGAGACAATATCGGTTCTTGAAGAACACACTGAGGCTATAGCGTTGTGATGACATCACCATTTCAATACCAGGAAAAGTAAGCACTTTCCATACAATCATTCCCATTGAAAAATCAACTTAAATTAGGGCAGCAGCCCATTTCAGAATAAACAGCTTGACAGCTATGACGAAAAAAGCTTTTCCAACCACCTGCCACCTACTTGCCTGCAGAAGAATTCCTTAGGGAGCAACGTCTATATTCAGTACCAAGATTCAGACTTAGCTCTTCTATGAGTAAAAGCCTTAAATTTTTATATGGAGTTATTGGTTTGACCTCTTTCTCATTCTTGAGGTCTGTGCCATGCACATCTGTCCTCTCCTAGACCTGTGTGCCTCAGCACAGGGTTCATATGCCACTCTTCAGAAACTTCACAACATGTGACCGTTGCTTGAAGTTTGCTAAGGTCTTCTCTGAAATCATCCTATACCATCATTTTCCTGTCCCTTCCTAACCATATTTTGGGGTTGGTTTTTTTTTTATTTTTTAATTCCTGCAGCACGCTCTAGTCAGCTTCCCACATCAAAGATTCAATTTTTGTTGGCCATCTCTCTTTTCATAAAATTATGTCTTTGGTTTTCAGGTCTGTTTAGGAATATCCATTGTATCCAATCCTCATCCTTGTAGAAAAAACATAAAGGTCTGATTCCCAAGGTTGCAGCATCCTCTTGTTCTGAGGTACTTCTATCTTTGGATGGAAGATTACCAAAGTTAATTATTATCTAGTGTTCCAGGTTAGGTAAAGATTTGTACCTCTCTTGACAACAGATGGCTGTCCACTCAAACACATCTAGTGATACAACACTTTCATGAAACATGCTAGAATTCATACATCACACTTGCACACATTATCCGCCTTGTCATGAAAAGCAATTAAAAGAAAAAAAAAAAGAGTGGAAGAGAAATGTTAGAAATATTGAATACTATGAAGGAGACGTCTTTCATATCCAAGTTATCCAAGCTCAGTTTTAACCCTGAATAATCTTTTCTGGAAGTAATGTCTCTCAGCACCCATCTTCCTATCTATTTACATACATATATACATAAAACAGTCTCACTCACAAACTTCCCATGACGGTAGCAAGGTCTGTTTTTTCCTCACACACTCCCCTCCCCTCTCCACCTCTACCAAGTAACTCCTGCTGGGGAGATGCGCCAGCCAACTCCCTTGATGTGTCCTGCCCCAGAGATGGCAGCCAGATGGCCTGACATCTGCAGCAAGAAGAGCTGGCAGGTCGCCCTGAAATCTCCCACTCAAGGGAGCTGTTGTTATGTACTGAAGTCCTTATCCCTAGAAATATCTCTGTGAATAAAATATATAATACATGATAAAATACAATAAATCCTAAAGAAAAGGAAAGCAAATCGTGTTTGAGACAGATTACCACAGCCTCAGAAGCAACTTTTCCCCATGGGCAATATTTGCTATGGAAGCCCACCAAGTTTGTCATCATTCGGTACTCAAACACAATATGTGCCATAACACACACTATGAATTGAAATTTTTATTAACATCCATTAGAGGAGGCCATGGTATACACAAACAGTAGAACATAAGTGGATCAGCTCAAAGAGGAACAATTATTAGTTGTGCGTCCTCTATCACTTCTCACGATCACAAGTACATTGCACTACTTTCAGAGTACATGGTTTAGGAACTTTGCTGAGAATCCAAATACTTTTCAAATAGAAGCTGTTTAGCAATCCAGCACTATAAAGTTATGTGGAGAGACAGATTGATAGAGAACTGAGAGAGAAAAAAAGGGAGAAACAATTTTAGTAATATAAAACACCTCTTAAAGTAGCATATTTTTTTTTCCAAAAGCAATGAGAAATGTTCTTGTTTCAAAGACCACCTGTGCAGGATTTGAAGTGCAGTATCCTCAAAGGAAAGGTAGAGTCTCTCTGGCCCTCTTAGAACCATCTCCATTACTATTTCCATTGAGTTTCTGGATGTTAATTCTTACACGTAACACAGGCTCTGCAAGTATTTCCTTGCCAGAACTTTAAAGAAGATGTTCTTCTATGGGTTAAAAAAACCCATCAACCAACCAAACAAAACCCCACCAGTTCCCAACAAATTTGCTCATTTGAAGTAATCTAACTTTGAAGAAGAGTTAGAGGATTTGAACATTAAAATTGTAATAATAAGAAGAGAGAAATGGATAGCAAAGGTGGAACAGCAAAGAGCATATTTTACTATCAGCATTAATTTTCTGTGTATCCCAATCCATTGGGGAGAGACAGACATGTATGTATAAACGTGCAAAGCTCAGATCTGAGCTCTATTTTAGATTCAGATTAAAATGCTATCTGTGCACTCATTTCCAATCTAGAGTTCCCCAAAGGTGAAAATCAAGTTCAAGGTTAATTTTGTTGCAAGACAGCTGTTGCCCCTTTTGCTAAATTCAGAGATGAAAAGCAAGCAATATCTGGTGGAAAAAAAAAAAAGAAAAAAAGCACCACCAACACAAACCACTCAAACCAATCCACAGGTCAAATATGTTACATGCATATTTGTCGCCTTTTGTTTGTCCAAAGCAATATCCACAAACGCATCATTGTTTTCCCTCATACACAGCTAGGCAATACGCTCGAGCTATTTTATACTGCTGCTGGTAACATCTCTTGCCCAGAAGGCAGTGACAGGCAGAGAGAAAACGACGAAATAACTTTCACAGTTTTTGTGTTTTCCCAGCTATCAATCAAATTCCCTCTGACATTGCTTCATTTATGGATTATTGCAAAAACACTGAAACAATGTGCAATGATAATGTTGTAAAGCTACAGAAATGAAATTGGTAGGAGTAACCCATTTCTCACTGCGTTCCCAAGCACCTCTCCGCTCTGAATCCCCAGCATTGTTTAAGCTTCAGTTCTATATAAGAAAGCTAATCAAATGACACTCAGGAAAATTGACTTGGGTTTTCAATCTAGTTTCAGATCTCTATTGTACTTATTTCAAATAGCATTTGTTATTCTCTGCATATCCTTAGGAACATGCCCTGTCAAGAAATGCCATACAACTTCAAACCATGTTTTTTCCCACCTCTATAACTTTTTATATATTCCCTTTTTACATTTTATTACAGCATAACATCTAAAAATGAAATAAAGATTATAGGCAACACTTCAGGACCTGTAGTTCTCTGGCTTGCCCTGAATATCAAATCTCACTGATAGGAACTTGCTGCTATACCACTGTAAATTGCCAAAATCTCCCCACTGACCATCACTCTAATTATTTATGTTTGGAAATGAAAGATTTGATCAGCAGAATCATTTTTCTTTTCTTTGTATTTCCCACTCCCTTTCTTGTCTACCTTTCCCCCATTCACCTGGACCGTGCATTTTCTCTTGATGTGGGATTTGAAGATTAAATCTGTATTTATTTACCATAGTTATCTCTAGAAGTAAAAGAAAACAACAGATTGCATTAAAAAAAAAAAAAAAGGAAAAGAAAACAGGGAAAAGTATGAAGGGGGTAGGGAAGAAAGGATGGGGAGAGAAAACACACGGAGCAGTCATCCCAGTTACTAATTTCACAGGGATTTTGTTTTCTCAAAGTGCAAAAAAAAAAAAAATAAAAAAAAGAAGAAGAAAGAAAGCACAGACGTAGTCACTGTCTTTTCATCCAGCACCTGGGGGTGTTGGTAGGATTGCTACTGAAATTTAAAACACACTCTCACTGTGTATCTACAACAATTTGTTGCATAAATGTGTCAGAATCTGAGCAAGAGGTCAAATTTAGTGGCAACATAATCCAGGTTTGAGGAGTAAGTTACGATCCAAATCCAAATAAATGAGAAAAGACAAGTCAACACATCAGTAAAGAAAGATCAGTGCCAAAGCATGAAGCAGAAGTGCATGCTGAGGGTATGTACGAGGGGAAGATTCAGGGGATTTTTTTGTAGGAGCCAGGCTCAACTCCAAGGTCAACATCAGAGTGGCACTAAACGGGAGTAATTTTGTCTCACAGAAAAATGGCAAAGAGGAGAACTAGAGTTTGTTGTTGTTTTGCTTTAGACTGAAACTCAGGTGTCGTGCAACCTCCATTTCCAAGACTGATATTGATTTTTTTAGAAGACAGAAAAATACTGCCCTCTGTCTTGATTTTCTCCTGGGTAGATGTGAATAATAATGTTTATTTTTGTCCTTATTTGCTTAAGGGACATCTACCCCAGGCAACGTAGTACAATGCAGTAAGTAGATCTACAGCACTGGAAGGCAATACAAGTGAAAAGAATGTTATGATCCTGTGCAGAGATGAAATCGGGAAATTGCCATTGTCTTAGCTAGGATTACTAAGAAGCCATTATTAAAACATCACATTGATGGGTCTAACCGGCTTCTGAACCTAGAAGTTGTTGCTTCTCTGGGAGATCCTCACTGGATTTCCTGTTTCACTGCGTTGTTTAGAGATGCCTCAAAGCTGAGAATAATCTTGGCAGCGCACCAAGGTTACAGAATTATAATTTTTTTTTTATTTATGTGCCACTTGTTGCTTAAACTGATTTACTTAAAAATTCATGAAGAGGAAGTTTTTTTGACAGAAATGAGCCAAACACCTTTTAATTACTGGTAAACTGTGGCGGTCATTGGTCCATGAACGATGTGAATTCTCTACTGTTGTGAGATGTACATACACACACACATATATTTCGTTCTCCTGAAACAAAACAGATTTTTTCTTTACCCTATTAAATATTAAATGACAGAGAATTCAAAAATCAATCAAATAAAATATTAGTAGAATATTCGAACACTTGAATCATCAATTTCTTTAGGTTATAATATATAAGTATAAACACAAATGTAAATATATCTTTATATAATATTAGTTTATTACAAAACTGTTTTCCATATACAACAAATATCTCATACCCATAATATGCACATATACATTTTAGATAAATGTACTGCAAATGAGGATTTATATATTGTACCCAGCAGACATATATATGACCTATTTATCATCTATCTTCTCCTTTTTTAAACACGGGGGCAATGTTTGCTCTGTTCCATTTTTCTGGTCCCATCATCCCCAAATTTTCGAAGGAAACCGCTAGCAACCTTGAGACTACTTCAAAGTCCTTTACAGATCCTGATGCGAAGTGCAACCGACATAAAAGCAGAACACATGTGGAAATACATATAAGTATGCTTTTTCTAGTGCCCTCTGACTTTCAGTCTTTTAGGGTGAGTACCTGCCCTAATAACATCAATTTTCCTGAGGGGAGCTGTACTCTCTAACAACATATCTAAAAAAATATTTAAAAAAAACCCCAAACAACTTTATATAGAGTTTTGTTGAACTAACTCTCTTTGTTGCAGAAAGGTCACGGTCTTTTCTTGGCCCTCTTTTAGTGTTAGCATATTTTAGGAACTTTTGTAGCACGATTACATTTTATGCATTGTTCCTTTTTCATTTTTTTCTTTATATTCTTATGCTATTCTCTTTATAGATTTTTATAGAGTGCAGCTGTATGGGCAACACATGCCAAGACAGGACCATGCTCCTGATGAAACAGGCAGCCAAGTTCTGCAGTCCATCCTCACATTTCCACCCTGTCCCTTCTATTGCTATTAATAATGGTGCAGCTGCTCGGGGAACCAGATCAACCTGTTCATTGGACAGAAGAACAAAACCAGTTCTTCCTAGGGGCTGGCTTGGATCATATCCTTTCCCAGGGGCTGAAAAGGATTCGTATGGAAAGCATAAGTGAAGTTGAAAAGAACGAGAGAAGGTTTGTCATATCTTCATCAATAGCACAGATAGAGATCAACATAAGCTGGCTTTGAAATTTCTTATTTCCATTTTCTTCTGTTCTGTATTTAAGATCAGTAAAGGCATATTGATGTAGCTAATCTTATCCCTTACTAGAGTTGCTACTCTTCCTTCACTTTAGGCTAACTTTTTTTATTTTAATATTGCTTATTTAAAGAAGTACTGCCTCACCATTACTTTTCTTTTATGACATATTGTTGAACAATTATCTGAATTTGTTGAAATACACCTTTCTGAAGCCTTATTTATGAATTCTTTTATCTTCTGTTCCTCCTTCTTAACTATCATGAGCTCTGTCTTTTTGTGGTGCTATTTGTCTTTTAGATTGTTAATCGGTTCCTCATTTTGGATGAGAAGATTCAATTAAGAGCCTCCGCATAGAAATGGATTATCCTCAGCACGTCTGTGGGATGGAGGAAGTTTCATTCTACCAGCAAAGGCTGGCCGTCATGTGCGCACAGAAATGTCTGTTATGGAAACCAGTTGAGGCTGAGGTTTATCTTCCTGAAACTGTTTTTAATTTGTCTGTGTATGGAGGAGCTAACCAAACAAGGCTTCTTTTTCACTCAGTGTTGAGAAATAGGTACTTTCAGACAGAAGCAACTGTTTAAGTACAGTTCCTCCTTAAAGTACCTGTTTCTCTGAAGGTTTTGAGGCTGAATAATTTGGATGCCTAACTTCCAGACATCTGTGGTTGGATGAAGTAAATCCTGCTACCAATGAATTAAAACCTTCCAAAACTGTAGTGAAATCAGTTCTAAATTTGAAATTTCAACTTCATATCCAGTTAAAAATAAGAAAATGTATAAATGTTCTTTTGAATCCTACTGTAAGGATCCCTTGGAGTGAATATAAAGGAGCTGCACATGAAACAAATCTCCTTGTTTCTTTAGTAATGTCCTGAAAGTGTGTTCCCTTAGATCAACTGCACTATGATGCTGTGTTCCCTTGAACCTTCTATAGCATGATGTTGAAATGACATCTGTCGGATAGGGGATTGGACTGGATGATCTTTCGAGGTCCCTTCCAATCCCTAACATTCTGTGATTCTGTGAATTTTGTTCTTACTTTAATATAAAAACTGCAGTTATTTCGCCATGTTTTATACCATCAGAAGGAAACAGTGGCCATGAACATGAGCAAGTATCTTTTTTTTGGCCTTTGTCTCTTTGATGTTCTCTTAGACGAGTAAACCTTAATTTTCCTCTCGTTCTCTCTCTCTCCTGATGCTACTACAAAGTTATGCCTATTTATTAAAAGATGTAATTCACTTTGCATTTCAACATTATTCTTAGATGGCTAGTGCATTTTTTTCTTGTATTCTGTTTTCAGGATAGCTGTGGGAGGCATAGCCATGGAGTTTTCAGCAGTCACTATACAAGGCCATGATCTTCTTAGTACTGCTGTTGTCCATCATGTGTGTGGACTCTCTTAAGGACAGGCTTATCTTACCTAGGACACTGTCAGATCTCAGTAAGCTAAAGTTGGATGACGACAGTTTATAAATACTGAGAACATGCATTCTGGTCTTTTCATTGAAAAAGGAGGCTGGATAATAAGGTTTGTCGTTGTTGTTGTTAACTCTAGAAGAAACCTTGAATTGTGTGTATTGAAACAATCAATACTGGACTGGACTTCATGTGGAACTGAAAACTGCCATTTAGAAATTAGGACTTCTGAGTCCTGGTCCTAATTCTGACAATCTGTAAAACATGGAATTTCTGTTTCTCAGTTTACCTGTGCGCAGTCTAGGCGTAATGTTTTGTCTCATGGCTCTTTCAAGGCTTAATTAATGAATGCATGTTTTACAGTGAGTTGAGAACCTCAGATAAAAGGGTTTATAGAAGTGCAAAGCATTATTATGTTGCAGGAAGCCTGATTTTCTTTTCCATCAGAAAAACAAGACTTTGTGCAGACTTAATTGGGTTTTTTAAATTTATAAAGAGGATTAAGAAAACTGAGCCTATCTAAGTCTCCCTACTGGTAAATATAAAGGAAAAGAAATAAAGGCTAGAAGCAAAGAGAGGATTTATAATAAAATAAATAAATATATCTAAAGGGTAATACACAAGCAACTGTTAAAACAAGAAAATAAAGTGTTATATTTTCTGAGCTATGGAGTGGTAGATGAATAGAAATAAAAATTTTGTTTATGACAAGGTTACGGAAGGGAAATGCTGGAAAGCATCACATTTTAATCAGTTATCCTCACTCAGTTTCATGATTCCCACAGATATTGGAGAGTTTAAGATCAGTGAAGCCAGAACCACTCTCTCTATGGTGTTAGTCATTTAATACTTGACATAAACATTAGGGAATCATTCTGAATTGCCCAAAGGAAAAGAGTAGGTCTTTTATTTTGAGTCAGTTAGAGAAGACTATAATGGTAGTCAGTATCAGAAGATTAAAACCAAATCCCTTACAGATGGAAATCAGCAAAGTTCCATCCAGAATAGCTCTATTGTGCAGCTATGCCAATTGATGCCAGCTGAGAACTGGTCTCCAAATATCACTGTAACTTTGTTCTTGACATTACTATGGCCAAAAGAATAAGCTTTCTTATGGGTTTTCAAGGACTCGGTGCTTTCAGCCAATTTCCTAATACTCCTTTTATAGCATTTTCTCATCACATTTTGTTGTTTTTCTGTTACCAGCTGAAACCCAAAAGCATGACAGCATGTGCTAAAAGAATGAAGCCAAAATAAACTGGTGTGTTATGAACCCTAAAATAAAGGTTTTCAGGTTATATTGTATGTTCATTTGGGGCATCTTCATTTTAAATTTCTAACTCTTGTGGTTTTTAGAAATGATTAGGAAACAAAAAAATTATTTTAATAGTACTTTCTAAATGTCAAAACTACTTTATTCTCATTTGTTCAAAATAATATAAATTTTTATGCTAGTTTCCTGAGAATATGGAGTATATACTGTTTTGATGCATGCGTGTACATTTACATATGTCCCTTTCTATGTTTTGCACCCAAATCTAAGAAAACTGTGAAAAATAATGCAATGTTAAATTCTTCCAACAGTCACAAAAAATTATAGCTGTTTAATGAAGAAAGAAATATTATATACATGGAAACTTCAATACAATGTTGCATGATGACCAAAACCAACTTGTATTAGCTATTAGAGAAGCCACACAAGAGTTCATTGTCTTTGCTCCACTCAGCTATTCTTGCTGTTATTCCCAACGTGAGAAATTTTGTTTAAAACATGAAAAGCAAAACACAATTCTCTACTAAAAAAACCTGTTGCTCAGATAAGGGCAATTTTCTTGATTTCTCATATAGTTTGTTAGGTTTCCTTCTTGAAAAGGAGGCCTTCCTCGTTGTGTTCTTAAGAGTTTGCACCATAATCGTGTGAATCACAGTATTTAGGCACAGAATTTTTATTTTGTCAACATTCCATCAAATGATGGACCTTACTTCTCTTATATTTGTTTATATTTAAGGACTCTTAGCTGTTATCTAGAAACAGCAGAGATGTTTCTCCACACCGACCAACCATCATCATTGTCATTTCAGAATCAGGAAAGAAATTAGAACTACAGAACCTTGACTTTGAATGGTTGCAGGTGTAGAAGAGGGTGACTGTGATGATCGAGAGTGATATATGACATATTTTACATGAGCAAGAAGTAAAGTTGCTTCGTTTGTTTAGCCCTGAGGGAGCTGTTCTCAGCAGACCATGACAGGCAACTAAAAACAAGTTTGCTGTTGATAGGCTTCACATTTCTGTACAAGTGTTCAATGTTCCAGTTCTAAACCATAGAGGACTGGCAAGCTGAAAAAAAAATGGAAAACAGCTAGCCAGCAGATCAACAAATGACAGTTACAAACATTTCAGAGGTTAAACATCGAGGACAAGTCCCTATTTTGAAGGACAATATATGCCCCAGATAGGACCACACCAGGTAAAGAGCCATCTTTGGGAACAGGAGGATTTAACTCATTCTAAAAAAGAAGCTTCCAGAGTAATAAAATTATGACTACATATGACACTAAGGAACTAAATTTAATAACCAACATCATAGAATCGGAGAATGGTTAGAGTTGGAAAGAACCTTAAAGATCATGGAGTTAAACCCCCCTGCCATGGGCAGGGACACCTCCCACTAGCCCAGGTTGCTCAAAGCCTCATCCAGCCTGGCCTTGAACCCCTCCAGGGATGGTAGTCCGTTCCAGTCTTTCTTCCTTTAAAGACTGGTTTTGAATGCTGTGTCAGAACTACTCTTTCTTTGAGTCCAACAAGAATTACTAAGTGAATACTTCTGTAGCTTTAGGCCTATGCATTAATGGATTAACTTTCAAGATGTTTCGTGACCACGGCCACTTTTTGACCAGATAAACCTGAGATGAAACATCCCACAGCTCATACCCAACATATTAATTATGAAATCATACATTAGGAAATATTTTTCTTTTTATTCTCCTAGGAAGAATGAGAACATACACAGAACAATGCTGTAATGACACAAAAATACGATGACTTAATGAGCCTTTTCATCTCTGTTCTTTATTCTTCTTGTGTACATTTTACTCGCTGTGCATAAAAGTAACGAACAGAAAGATAGGGGCATGAATAGTTGTATCTCTGAAGCTCATATAATGAAACTTGTTTATGAGATCATGGTCACTTTTTATATATATTCCATCAACAATTTTCTTTATAACACAGCTAAAGATTGCGCAAGGCAAATTCTTGCATGCACATGAATTACAGAATTATCATCTTTGGAAGACAACTCTAAGCTTGTCCACCCTTTGCATATATTTGGAGGATCATGATTCTGAATTTAATAACTGGCTCGGTACCTTTAGTTATTAGATGCATCTGTGCCTGAGAACCGAAGGTAAGAATATGCCAGACAATGGCAGAAGGGAGCCAAATAGCTGGAGTGGAGAAAGAACAGCTCTGATTGCTTTTATATGGATCCTACATTAAAGAACCCAGTGGAGCTGAATTGTTCCCTGTGGGGTTTAAAAGTTTGATTTTCTTTTTTCCTCCATACAGGAAATTATGGTGATTGCAAATCCTAAAGCACTAAAGTTATTTAGAATAGAAGCTGTAAATATATACAGTAGAAAATAGGCATTTTCCTTGGTTTATAGCTCCAAAGGATTAAAGTAGGATTAAAAAGTGAAGAAAATAGATTTCAAAGCTATGTTTTCTAACAGTAAGTGACATGACTTTTTTTTCTGGAGGAAAGAGCAGGAAAAAACAAAAACAAAAGAAGAAATAACTACAGACAATAAATAATGAAGTAAGAAAATAATAAAAAAAATAATATTAACAGTTGTGANAAGAGAAGCAGGAAAGCATAGCAGTAAATTTTTAGGAGCTGCAAACGGTCTGTATTGTTTCATTTATTCTCCAGAATACAAAAAAACTGAAAAAATAAAAGGATAAAAACCACTCACTTTCACAAAGAAGTGTTTCAAAGGTATGCAATACTATGTGTGGAATATAAGTCATGGCCACCCTAAAGCTGCCTTACCTTTCCTTCAAGGGCTGATCAGGGCTGAGGATGCAGGAGTCACGATGTTACAGAACATCACTTTGACCCTTCTGGTTTTGGGTTTCTGTTGGTTAAGGACTACTGATCCAAAAATTCTCTGGAGCTAATAGGAACCTTTTTACTAAGAGGAAGACAATAATGAGAAATTATTGGGGTTTTCAACCAAATTGAAATGGGTGGGGCTTGAGAACATGCAACATCTTGTGGCTGGTGCTCAGCACCAAGCCAGATGAGCCTGAAGTTCCTCTTGGTTTCATGGCTTACCAGCTGCCATTAATGTGGCAACGATGCGGTCCACACCTTTGTCACCGAGCAACTCCTGAGAAATTGTGTTGTAGTTAGTTATGTTTTCAGAGTAAGGTTTTTTTTCCAGAGGAATAAATTACATACACGGAGTCTACTGACAACATGCAGTAAAGTGTGCCTGTTATTGGGCACTCAATGGTGTACTTTATGTGGCTGTGAGCATTCCCATCAGGATTATTTAGCCTGCCCAAAAGGAGTGGCACAGCTGAGGGATGACTCACGGTTTCAATGAGGACATTAGTGGAGAGCAGAAGCAGCAGAAAGGTTGTTGTGATTCTACACTTTCTGCATGGCTTCATCAGTCGCACCCCTACAAAGGAACTCAGACTGTGCTTCTTAAGGCGAGCAAGAAGGAAACTGAGAGAACATTTTGTACAAATGTCAATGGTACTCGTGGTAGATGAAGCACGGATGAGATGAAGCAAACGTATGGCACATATGGAACCTGGGAAGAAAAATGTTCTGATCAACTCCAGTGTTGTTTAACAACTGACCTGTCAAGTCCTAGAAGAAAAAAAGACAAGTTACCCATCCTAATTGAATCTAGAAAGAGGCCGTGGTGATCATCTAAAGATTTGATTATAAAAAATAGAAAACATGAAGAAGTCTTTTTGGCTATGCTGTAAACAAGCCTTTCACTTGTAAATACAAAAATAGATAACCCCCCCCAGCTGTTGAATATGAGAAGACACAAGAATACTTACGTTTAGCAGTTCTGCAAGTGCAAAGGAAGAAAATTCCACATATCCATATTTAGCCCAGAAAAACCTTTGAGGACCTGTCTACATTTCTTCAAGAGGTAATAAATGACCAATTCGCCTAATTTCATCATCTCTCATTCAGGACCAGAGGTACCTTTAGGGTTTTCGAGTAATCTGATTTTTTTCTCACAACCTGAATTTTGTGGAATTTTTCTCTCAAGGGCATGATAAGACTCCAAGCAAGCTCTTCTTTCTTCCCTCCCCATGCTTACCCTAGGCATGGGGTCTTTGCACTGGGAGATGTGACAGAGGCCATTATATATCCAATGTGCTGACTTTACTCACTTCCCGAAACCCCGTTTTGTTCATAGCAGGGAAGATATTCCACAGTGGCCAGTTCCATGGGCTATAAGGCTGCTTTTCGCTGCTGCAGCACCATAAAAGAGCCATGGTGTAGCTGAGAATTGTGCCTTACAACTGTCTGTGCCACTGGGATGCATCCCTTTGGAGGGATTAAAATGCCTAAAATGAGGGACGTAATGTAACAAGGAGAGCACATAGAAAGACAAGAAATATAAAAGGGAGAAAAGGGAGGAAGTGATTTTGTAGAGGACTAATAAAGTATATGTCACTCTGCTGATTGCTTTTTCTTTTATTTTCTTCTTTCCTTTTTTTTTTTTAGCTAAAAATGTTTCCTGCTCTCAAGCGTCTCACTTGCCAGCAAATGAATTGCACTGAAAATCTCTGTTAGTATCCTATTAAAAAGGTGAATTTTTAAAGGCGTTTTGTCCCATTATAAATTTGAAGTGATGAAATACAAAAGTAAATATTTTTGCCAGTATAGTCTGCCCTTTACAGTCCTGCTTTCCTCTAGAGAGACAAAATCTGCTGGCTCTGGATTGGATCCATTTGCAACTGCCAACAGATTCTCTCTGATGAATCTTCAAGCGGTTGAGTCAGGTTGGACAGGCAAAATGTCCATCTGTACCGTCCCTGATGGATGTAACATAGCTTGGAATGCATTCACAGTACCAGGGCAGCAATCAAGGGAGCAGAGAACAAGTGCAAATGATGATTTTTATTTTTATTTTATTTTACTTTATTTTAGTCTTATTCTATTTTAATTTAAATTTTAATACAGATTGAATATTTTCTGCATTTATCTACATGTAGACAGTGAAGTCCTTTCCAAAAGCCCAACAGACAGGATGCTTAGGGGAAAATTTTTCAAAGCGAGGGCAAGCGCGGGATTTAATCGATCGGCTTCTGTTGATGTTTCTGAGAATCATGCAGCTAAAACTCTGTGTGCTGTTCTGAAAAGATACCCCCAAATGTCACAAATCTGGTAGGCAGGCAGCTGCAGGAGATAACAATGGTACATCTCTGTCTGTCTGTCTAATTTTAGGAAGATTACCTTAATCGCATGTAATCACAATGTATTCCTGGGCATAATATTTCTATTAAACTAGTACTGCCAAACTAACATTTCCTATAGCCATGCTATGTATTTTCAATTTTAATTTATACATTTTGTAGGAATTCTTTATATTTCCCTTTTATTTTCCTCCTGAAAGAATAGAATGTTTTTTTTGTATCAGGAGTATAAACTAAGTCAAATCAGAATTCTCCAACTGAATGGTTCAAAGTATTTTATCTTAAAGACTTTATAAAGTACAAAGAAAGTTTTATTCAGGGAATGACATTATGGTCCGAAATAAATTGGTCTGACTTGGACCTTTGCTTTGCGTTCCCACTCACCATGACCTATAAAAGACATCTATGAGACTTCTTATTTCTTCTCCAGGGGAGATGGAGGGGACACAGAGCTCCTGCAGAGACAGTGTATGAAGTCAAAGAAGAATAGGAAGTGATTCCATCTTGACTCGACCTAATAATGTATTAGTTCCTGTCTGGGATGATAAACAAGTCGGGAGGAAAATTATGATATAAAGTGAGATGCTTGAATCAAGTTCTGAGTAATCTTAAAGTAAGAATGTCTCAGATTGGACTTAAGACAGAACCTTCTCCTTGTTGTAGGTCTTTGCCTTTAGCTTCAGATGGGTCATCTTGCTGTCTATAAATTACTTCTTACAAGCTAAGGTCTGATTCAAAATGTATTGCAGTAAAATCCATTAGGGACCACCTTACTAGTAACTGACTGCAGAAAATTACAGTTATTTTAATTAAACCACTTCATCTGTGATGTTCCCAGAAGAGCTCTCCAAGATGGAATTAGGAAGAAGAAAGGGTCTGACGCCAAATCTACTGGCTCTATGCTACCCAAACCTTCTCTTTCTCTTTGGACAAATGTACTCTTTGTCCCATTTATAGCACTGTTTATTATAACTGTTTCATACGTTGGATCTGAACCACCACTTCTTATTCAGGCAATGATCCTGCTGAGTTCAAAGACTTCCAGCAATTCAACATGAGGTGGTTAGGGGTGTCTTTTCAAAGTAGCGTATCGGTTTAGTCACATAGTTCCTGCTAACATCAAGGGAAGTTGGCTGGTTAAATCCCCATGCAAACTTCCTTTGAAAAAATTACCCCTAAAGCATCCCGTCTGCTGAGGTTTGAAAAGGGACTTCAATCAATATATTTGTTAAATGAAATGCAAAGAAGATCCATTATTTGTACCCTGGATACTGTTGCTTAATAAAGGATGTAACACAGCGCTGGGTAAAACAGAAGGGTTCTTATTCTGTTTGAATTAGTCTTCAAATGTTTCTCTAAAATATTCATACCTTTCGCTTTGCAAAACTGGACATAAAATTTCATTGGAAGAACCTTTGCCAGTTGGTTACTTATTTAAGCCATTCCTCTAGTCAGAATGCATGCACACATGTATGTTAGTGTGTGCAGGTGTCTCTGTGTGTACGTGTGTATATGTATGTACACACACACAAAGTTTTTTTTCAGTTCTAAGGATCAAAATTCCTCAGGTTTTTGGTGAGAGACACCTCATCTAATTTTAGGTATTTAGAGGTTTATTGTCTCATTTAAACTAGGGTATCAGTTTTCTCAGTATTTGATGGAGAAAAACACTTTCAGAATCACCTTCCTTTTTTTGGGTTTTTCATTTTTTTTAGATATCTTTTAGAATATTGCTAGAATCCCTATTCTAATACAGACACAACTTTTTATAGATGTCAGTTTTGTGGTTTGAAATCGGAAATAGTTCTTACATAATCCACAGACAAGTGTAGTAAATTTCAGATGAGGTTCGGGTCATCCTAATGTAGACATCTACATTTGCTCAGATGTACCATACCCTGAACTCTATGAACGCTATTGATCAAATTCCTAGTGATAATAAAAGCAGCCTGCTCTAGCTAACATATATGCACTTTTAATTTCAACTTCTAAAGCCAGATAATGTTTATTTTACTATGAAAGTTATTGTCTCAAAGTGTTACTCACTCTCCCTTAAATATGATGAGAGCCCAGAGTAATTTGAATACTAAGTTTGCTGCTATAGTACAAATCTGTGCCTTAGTGTTTGGAAATGTGATTCTAAGTGAAAAATGTGGGATTGCTGAGATAAAGATGGGTGAACACCCTAAATGTGAATTTCCTGTCTTGTGAGTTTGTTTTCCAGTATCAAGACTTGTTCTTACTCCAAAATAGGGCCAAAAAAATTAGAAATAGTGACAAATTCTGTAAGAACATTAAACTCAGAAATAGCAAAATATTTCCTGATGACATTTTTAAATCGAAATAAACTATTTCTGGCATCCCATGCTGTTTTGTTTTCATGTGTGAAACCTCATCAGATGTTTTCTGTCAGTTTTCCATTGCATTAGCTCACATTCTTAAGAGCTGCTGTGCTAACTCACCATTTCAGATGTGTCCTTGCTGAATGATGTCCCTCCAGCACACACCACAGCAACAATGTTCCAGTGATCATGGCAATGGTGCAACCAGAGTGTAGCTTGCATCGTGGGACATTTAATCAAACCATGATGTTTGGACCCTATTGGTGAATGGTAGCTGAA
>VZTO01011396.1:36559-53443 GCA_013400615.1 Syrrhaptes paradoxus | reverse complement strand
AAAAGGAAAAAAGGAAAATGAAAAAAGGGAAATGAAAAGGAAAAAAGGGGAAAGGAAAAGGGAAAAGGGAAAGGGAAAAAAAGGAAAAGGAAAAGGACAAGACCTAGGAGATGTTTGCCCTGGTTTGACTGACAAGTCCCAACATGTTAAAACCTAATAGCTATTGTTATTACAAATGCATCTCTCTAATGGGCAGCATGTTCAGCTACACAGAAGGAAACTCAGATTTGTCCATGGCAACCACGACACCACAGGACTCATCCAGACCTTCTGAGGTGTCTCTAGTAATTGCTATTCATTGTGCAAAATCCTCGCTCACGTGGGGAGTTTGCTCACCACACATGTGAAATCACATGTACATGTTCACATGTGTACGAAGGCTCACCTCTTCCTGCACGTTCAGCACACAGAAAAGACTTCCTGAAATGATGCAGTACCTTCTTCACTGAACTAAGATAGTCAGGCATTGTTAATAAAAAATAATTGTGAAGCTCCCTTTTTCTCGCAGGAGTGTTTCTAAGCACTCCGTGAGAACCTGAAGTGGGAGCTGGAGTTAGAGATGATCAGGAATAAAATGACACACAGCAAAGACTGCAAGATTTTAATGTGGTTGTGTATTTATTTCATTGTCAGAGATTATCATTCCTAGCCCATGTTCTGCTTCTCTGCTGTGCCCACCAGTCCTCCCCTGACTCACTCATCTAGTTTCTCATCCCTCCTTTTTTTTTTTTTCTCCTTTCCCAGTCTCCCTCATGCCAAAGACCTGTGCAATATCATTTTCCGCGTAATGAAATCTAGAGTGACATTAATGTAAGTGTAATTTTATAGTGGGGAATGGGCCTAGCTGATCGTTTCTACCTGCTGTGTTTTGATGATAGACATTGGGATGTCACCATCTGTGTAATGAAATTTCACCTCCGTAATGCTTCAGATTATCAAACATTCTTCCAAGCTGTCTCACTGAAATTTATTTATTTATTTACTCAATAAGGATGGCAAAGTTGCTCATCTCTGGGAAGCAGAAGGAGGGTGGGAAGGAAGAAAGGGGGCTGGGAGGAGGACGGCTGAACAGGAAAGGTAATAAGAAAAAAAAATCATCATGCCAGGGAAGAAAATGAGATTGTGCTGCCTTTGTGTTCAGTGCTGTGTCCACATTCTGTTATTCCCCCATCTCCCCTAACAAGAAAGAATAAGATGCCAAAGCCATATACCAAACAGAATATTGGCCTGTTAAAGCAACAAGTGAGGATTCCGGAAAAATTTTATGTCTGTAAAATGTCTTTGTGTGATTCATACTCAACTTCCCATGGTATCAGTAAGAGCTGCATAACACAACAGAATCAAATCTGCCTTAGAGTGGATGTTTTCCTCTTTCTAAATGTCCGATGTGGTGATCAGGAAACGGAGTGACTCACATTAAGACATACTGACAACATTTCAGGCAATGGTAAAAAGCATTTCTACACCTCTTACAGTTCAGGGGTCAAGAGCGAGTCCTTCTTGGTCAAGATCACTTGATCCTTCTTGGTATTTCTGTCATCTCATTTTTATATCTCTTCTTCAGAGGCTGTGAATTGTAGACCCTCCTTTTCTTCCCTATCCCCCCATGAGAAAAATCTCTGGATTCAGGTTTCACTGGACACCAGAACCAGCAGTACTGTGTTTCACCATGGGGAACTATTTTATTCAGCAATGAATTCTCTCTTTTTCATTTCCCCTTCCACTTCTCATGTCCTGCCACTTCTTCAGAGAGGAAAATCCTTGGTTTGCAGAGACAACATAGAAAGCCAGTCCATGAGAGTCACGGCTAGAATAGGTGCTTGCTTTCTTTTCCCAGATTAAGCTATAGTTTATATTTGTCTAAAACTTCCAGGTGTGTCACAGTCCCAGCAGATCAAATGCTTTTAAACACACACAGCACCTTCAATTTGTATGCCAAGCTACAAAAATCCTGAAAAACATATACACTGTATCTGCCTAGCACATACTTTTGGGAAACTCCAGGAATACTATACATACAGTAGAATCATAGAATCACAGGATGGTTTGGTTTGGAAGGGACCTTAAAGATCACCAAGTTCCAACCCCCCTGCCATGGGTAGGGACACCTCCCACTAGCCCAGGTTGCTCAAAGCCTCATCCAGCCTGGCCTTGAACATGGATTGCTGCATTTTGACCCAACAAATCTGAAATGACTAGTGGACACTGGATAGATCAGCTGTGCAGACACTTCCCAGAACATAATGTGCTTAGTACGTATGCACGTGTACATGTTATTTTTGCCTGGAAAACCATGGATATTCCTGTCTGTAAGAGATCATACCAGAAGACGCTAACCGAATGAACTGTCCTTTTTCTAATAACTCACACCAAAATAGATGGCATGTGTGCCTGTGGGAGTACATAAACAAGGTCCCAAAAACTTATATCTGGCCCAAGTGGACGGTGAGAGCTCACCACTATTCACAGATGAGGTTGGAATGCAAGGAACTGGAGAGTTACCAAAAAAAAAGCAATTGTCACATCTTCATGTGGGATGGAAAATTCCTTCTCCAGGTTTCCTTTTCTGTGCCCTTTCTTGGTGTCCACCAGAACATGCTCTGTTGTTGATTTTCACTGTTTTATGCTTATCTTCTACTGGTTTGACCTTCAGAACCATGTGTTTGTAAAGTCAAGCACTGACTGATCTCATTTCCTTTGATGTAGGAGTTAAATAGGCCTGCATAATTTTGTTTTCTTAGAAAAACCATTAAAAAAAATAAAGCCACTTTGTTCATTTTAAATGTAAAACATTTCTTCTGTCATGGAATTGTTAATATTTTATCCCAAACCTTATGCAGAGCTGAAGTAATGGAAAAAAATGCTTGAAGGGGTTTTTTACCTCCCAGCAAATCTTGTCTTTAGAAGAATAATTGCTCAATTCAAAAAAAAAAAAGTTTAGTAAATTGAATAATTCTTCCCCAGATATTTTTTCCTGCTCATGATTATTTTTTAACTAGTCTAGATAATGATATTATTAGCTAATTAGTGATAAATGTCAGTAATTTTATTTTACTGAGACCATTTGAAGTCATGTGTATATTTTTCCAAAATGCAGACTGACTGAAAGCTAAGAGTTATGAAATTCACTTCTGCCCCAGAGGCCCCTTAATGAACCAATGCAGTGGTTGGACCCATCTTCCACAGGCAGAGATGGGACCAGCACCTGAGTCGCCAAGGGAGAAATAAATTTCCTCTGTTTAGGACTAGATCATGATGGTTCTTGGCACATGTAGGACAATTTTTGGAACTTTAATCTGTTTCATCACATCTCAAGGACCGGAATGAGCAAGGAGCTTGAGCACCGAGTCATTTGGACACTGCCATACCTATGGCAGATATCACACGGTAGCTCTCCTCGTGAAAGACTCTGTGTGCGTGTCCCAAAAACCCCACCCAACAGCAACCCAGACAAACAACAACCACTAATACCTACTCTCCCAGTCGCGTTCCTCAAGGAATTTTGACTTATCTTCTTCAGCTCACTTTCTACCTCCAAAATATTCCTGTATTTCCCAAGCCAAAGCGAGCCCTCAGTGTGAGATTGCTCTGTTTGCTTTGCTTTTCTGAGAAGCAAGCAGTTATTGAATCTCTTGGTTCTTCCCATGGACATAAGGCAGCAAATACGAGCTTTTGTAGTTCCCAAAGTCTTTGTCTTAAGAAATGCCTGCCAAACTCTTTTCCCAGCAAAGACTTTTTTTTTTTTCTTGAATAAATATTTCAGATTTGTGTCTTGTGTGTTTTAAAAATGAAAACACCGGCGGAAAAATGCCGTCTCCTCCAGTACTGGGTACAACAGGTAGACTGGATGCGGCAGGGGCTTTTAGGTCAGAGGACTGTGGGTTCGGCGGTGTATAGTCTGATCTTTGACAATGGCACCATCCACGAAGACATACAATTGTCATTCAGCTCATTTGATGAGACCTCAGTAATTCCTTCCCTGCTGCAAGCTCGGAGGCACTGTCTCAGCAAGTACCATCAGGAGAAAGGCATCGTTCAGAATACTGAAGTAACCATTTATAACAGTTTTCTACTCTCTGTCATCTCAGGTTCTTGCTTTTGTTATTCCTGTTGCGTTAGCAGGAAATCTGTGCATATGCCATCTTGAAAGACTGAGAAGAGACCTACCATGGATGGCTCGAGAGAGCCATATGCAACTTGAGAGCAACTGTCTCCCACCGTCAGCCCAAAGGGAAAAAAACAGGGAATATATTAACCGTCGGCAACCTTTAACTAAAGGGCTCTGCATCCTAATCGGAGTAGCCTGTAAAAAATTGGGGAGTGTGTCCATCTGTGTATAATGTCTATATTTTTTTGGTGCATAACTAGGCTATAATAAAATAAAATATTTATAGGAAATAAATGAAGGGATATTTCCTGAGCAGCAATTTTTAAATCTGTCACTAACTGTTGTAAATGCTTAGTGCTTCCTTCCAGAAATAAATTGAACCATATTAACCATGTATATCATTGTTTGAGTCATCGGCCTCTAAAACACAGATTTTCCAGAAGCTGTGAGAATAAACCAAGGACACAACCATTGCACATTTTCCCGGTTGCTATTTTTTTCCTTAAGTATTTGTCTTTGACCACTGTCATCAACAGAATATTAGGCTAGATAGACCTTTGATCTGACCCTGCAAGGCAGATCTTATCATCCTGAATTATTATTACCGACACTGATGTACAGTTCTCTTGCTTTTATTATTTTATTATAAGAGTTGTCCCCAGGCACTATGCAAATATACAGCCACAGTTCTAGTGAATTTATACTCTCTGTGGAAGTGTTGGGAAAACAGACAACATGAGTTAACATTTTCATCTCTTTGGTCATTTAATTGCTGTTGATAAAACGCAGAGGCCTGGGTACTACCGTGCAAGGGAGCTGTATTTTTATTTGCTTCCTGAGGTTCATGGGGAGAAGTGAAGGTGTAACAGGACTGATGGAGAGTGACACTGTTGAGGTTCTCTATAAGGCTCAACTTCACCCTGACTAGCTCTGGGTGCTCACCCGAGTCACACAATTTAGGGGACTACTCACTTGACCTTCCTCTATAGGCAGGTGGAGGCAGGTCAGAAAATAACACATTTCTCAGGCATAGTGGGATGCATTTTTTTTTCCTGACAGTTTATAGGGCAATTTAGGATGATTGCACTCCTAATTTGGATGCCTCGGTTATTACTTAGTGGGATGAATGGGGGAGTCTTTAACAGAGCAGAGGTTGCTATATGAATTTGCAGAATGGAAACAGCTAACCCAGAGATGGTACTGGAGCAAAATTACAATAACATAAGAATGAATCACATTTTTTACTCTCTTTGAGGGAACAAAGCTAACCTAGTCTCTAATATAAGAACAAAACAAATAAGTTTTATAAAAAAATAGACATTATTTTAATTTATTCAGTGGGTTGCTTGTTGTTGTTTTCATACCGCAATTATAAAATAATATTTTTTATATTTTAAAAGTGTTTTTTAAAGGCGTAGTAATGATAATAATTAAATAAAATATAGAACACTTGTTGGGTTTTGCCTTCATGACAAATAGGCACTGACAAATCCATGCCACATTACCATCCTTGATTGCTCTGATGGAACTCATTTTCATCTCCTGTTCCTCTAATTACATGAAAATTGCATACTTTTTATGCATGACACATTTTCTGCAGCTTTAGAAAAAGGTTGTGAAGGGGAAAAAAAAAACATTTATCAGTTTCTTTCCCCCACTCATAAAGGCTATATGTCATCTATCCAGCAATCAATACAGCTTTAAGTGCTGTTTTTCTGTGCTATTGTTATAACCAGGAAAGGAAGTATATGAAAAAATATGGTTTTAGGTGTGGTTTTTCCCCTTTATCTCTTAAGAATGGAGATTTAGAGTGGTCTTGACACTGGTCTGTTATTCTCTTTCCAGCCCTACCTTCCCTAATTTCAGATTTCAAAGCATGGATGAATGATACAGCACTGGACTAAGCAGAAAAGACTAACTTTGAACAATAGCACCTCTTAAGTTATTCCCCATTCTTCAGGTCTTGTTGAAGATTTATTTTAATAGTCAGACGAGAGAAGTGAAAATCACCGTCATTGCTGCAGAGGCATTAAAAAGTAAACGGACAGTACTAATAAATTACAAGTACAAGGATAGATTAGATGCCACGTACATGGTTTTTAGTTATTTGTTTGCTTTCATGATGGAAAATGGAGAGGCGGAGGGGAAATAAAAGTTGATGCCATTAGTCTGTATTTAACTGTAATGGGTTTGCACCAAGTGGGTGCACTTTCATCTTTCTAGGGTAACAAGTGATCTAAGTATTTTTTCTCCAGACAATAGCACTGATGGTGAAGTGTGTGAAGACCTCCATCCAGACAGCCAACACAAGCTCCAGCCACTTGTAAGCCCCTCTGGGAGTCTGTTGAAAATCCTTCTAGAACTTCAGCAGTGATCAGCCCCTGAGATTTGGAGACCAATGTGCTCAGGATGTTGCTGTTGTGCTGGTTTTATTTCTAAGTTACTCATTATTCATCCTAAGTCTTGTAAGTCAGAAATTTGTATCAGCCCAGAAAATTTATATAGTTAAATTAAACAAAATGTCCAAACTCTTTTCTGAAACAGAGACTAGGTGGGACCTTGGGTATCCAGAATATACACTGCTCAGTCAGGTTGAAGCTGAGAATCTCACTAGAATAAACGGAATAAATAGTTACTAGGTACCGGAAAGTGAATGTTGAAACTCCTGTTTTCCTTCCCCCCAGCTGATTCAGTTCTTAAGCTGACTGCAAAAGCAAAGTCTTTCCAGACAGGGTGAAGTAAAGCCGTGATGCTAGTGCTGGCAAACAGTGAAAGCACATGGGTTCACCCTGGCACTCCAGCATGTCTAGTGACTGCCCTGGAAAGACTCTATTGTGTTGGGGAATGCCTCATTCAGGAAACCCTCCGACCCTACTTAGCTTTACATTCCAGAAAGTACAAACCTTTAAAACTTCAGAGATGAAATTAAGTTCTGTACATTTTTTTTAAGAGTTAAAATAAAATTGTGATCTTGATGAGCAGAGCAGAGAGAAGTAAGATTTTCCTGCAGTATTCACAGCACAATAGCAAGTCAGAAAATTAAGCTGGCGAGACATATTCTGAAGAAAGAGTGCCATGCCATGAGCTCATTCTGGTCTGAGATACATGCAGTTTATTTCCACCATAAAACATTCACAAATAAATAAAGCAGCAATCTATCCCTCTTAAATATCTGTTTGCATCACTGCAAGACTTCTTTCTTTTTTTCCTCAGATTTGTTTATTACACCCACCGGTTACATCATCTATTAAATTAACCCCCAATCTAGTTCTTAAAAACCTGTGTAACCTTGAGTGAAGTTATCACAGATGATAAAGGCATCACAGACAACTAATCCAACTTCACTTCAGTCCCTGCCATGCTTTTATCTTTGTAATTTGTTCTGGTGCTGGGGATGAATAAAAAAGGAGCTTTGCTAATCACCTGAGAAAAGTTATGCATATTGTGTGTGTGCAAAACTGGGGACTAAATTTTTCATACTCTTCAGAAGAGGGACTGTCTCTAGCCAGGGATGAAATTTTCAGTGAACTTGATAGAATTATTGTACTCATTTTACCAGAGCCAAGATTTAATTCTGTGTTTTGTGGCTTGTATAATGTTTAGTTCACTGGGGGCCCTCCACACTGGTAAAATATTGTCAATTAATAATAATGAATCTGCTTATTTTCTTTTTCTGAAGCTATGAAATGAAACCTTTAAATAATTAACCTCCACTCTGTTTTTTACAAAAGTCTGTATTTTCTACATGTTTGCAATAATGATGGTAAGAGAATTAACTACAAATTAATACATTTCAGAATGAAAGTAACAATGAAGTTTAGCTTTACAAAGAAAAAAAAATCATTCTTGCCTGTATTTTCTTATTATTAAATACCTAGGTATTGATACACAGATTTTCTAGGTTTTATAGTGACAATTGTTCAGATAGTGGTGCAAAATTTTCTTTGAGGAATATTTTAATGACGATGTCCATATTGAAGTTGTTGTTGGGTTTGAAGTCATTTTTGTACCAGAAAAAAATAGATGACCACTAGACATTGTCCTGGGTTAAGCAGAGACAGAGTTAACTTTCTTCATAATAGCTAGCAAGAGGCTGTGTTTTGGATTTGTGCTCAGAAGAAAGCTGATAAAAAGTGACGTTTATGTGGCTTCCAAGGTCTTTCAGCTTCTCCGGCTGTCCGTAAACAGGAGAAGCTGGGAGGGAGCACAGCCCCAGTTACTAGCCCAGGATTTCATCTTAGGTTCAGGATTGAGACCCAAAGTGGCCAATAATCTATTCTATAACATACACGTCATGCCCAGTACACAGGTGAGGACCCTCTGGATGATCGTCCCTTTTGGTTCCGGATCTCTTTTATTCCGGGTCATCTTGTTCCAGGTGGCTGCTCTCCCAAGGCCGTTCCACCCCCCCCAGCCCGGTAAGCTCTTGGTCTGGGACACTCAGACTGTTTCTCTGTTCCTTGAGTGTGATTTTTCGGGACTCTCCCTGCTCTGGATCGTTAGCCGGGAACAGGCTGAGCCTTGGTCATCGGATGGGGGGGCAGTATCACTGTGTACTCATTTGTATATTTGTATATAGTATTATTTTCAATATTATTGTAGTTTAATTATTAAATTGTCCTTATCTCAACCCACGAGTCCTTTTTTTTCCGTTTACCCCTTTAATACTCTCCCCTATAATTGGGTGGGGGGGGAATTGTGTGAGCGGGTGTGTGGTTTGACCTCCAGCCAAGGGCTAACCCATCACAGAGATGGACCAAAAAGTTCAATGATCCCAGTATTTAATGAGTTAGATATAAATGTATGCATGTTTGAAAATTAATGCCCCAAAAATGCCTGACAGAAGAGTTTCTCCTTATTAGTCTCTGGAAACACTAAACTAATAAGTTTTTAAATGATAGAAACAGAATGTGGCTTTGTGAATGAAGATTATGACAGTGAAATGCTATATTTTCAGTGAAATAGAAGCAATGTTGTTTCTATTCCCAGCAGTAATGGTTTGTTGGAGATCCAGTGAGTTCCATTGTGTTTCTATGCCTTAATATCCTCACCTTTAAAGACGGGTTCAAAATTCTTGGTGAGCAGAGATGCAAATGGTTATCACTCCAAAGAGTAACAAATCCAGTTATTTTTGAAATGGCATATAAACCAACTTTGTTCTTAAACTTTTTCAGAAATTTAAATAATAACATAATTGCAGGTGTTAAGTGTGATAGAAAAAAAAATTTTATGCTTTGTAGCAAATGCCACATTCTCTGACCTGGGAATGTCAACCCTGTGTTGTGAACTCCTCTAATCCAGAAACATCCTTTGCTGGTATGCTGGAGGACTTTTTAGTTCTTGTGAAAGGAAGGGTGAGTGTTTTCTTCCATGTCGAAGAAAACGTAGAGCCTGATGAGCTGAATTATATATGTATCATCTGACTGAGTTAAAAGAAAATATACAATTGTGCAATTAAGGAGATTTAGCAAGAGATTCATAGGGGGTATAATTAGTAATGATGGGATGAAGTCAAGGAAACAAAAATGTGTTAAAATATTACAGCATGCACCTTACTGTGAGATCTATTAGATTATGGAAATATTTATTGCTGGAATGGATAAACCTCTGTGTTTACCAAGCAATGAATAATGAGGTCTATGCTGAGCCTGAACATGGGGCATGAGAAATATGACCCGAGAGCTGTTTCCTCATTCTCCATCTGTACATTCTCTTTGGCAAGCAATGAGGTCCTGCAACTGCCTGGTATGTACCACAGAATAAAAAAGAGAAGCTTAAGTCTGTTTTTTCTTCTAAAAAACTTAGGAAACTGCAGAGGCATAGCTAGTGGACAAGAAATCTGAAGTATGCTACTGAAACGTAACTTGTTATAGAAATATACTTCAGAGCAGCCATTTAGCGGGTATCCAAAAACTGAATAAGTCACAAAACTTGATTGGAAGACTCATCTTCTGCAAATCCCCTTAACACAAAGGAGTAAAGACTATTCCCTCACCTCTGTCTAATTCTGCTTCATTGTTTTTTCATTCAGTTTTCTGTAATAATTGATGAATTGCTTATTTATAACCAAGTCAATATTTGAAATTTTTTTTAAAAATTACTAACATTTCCAGGGAAAATTAAAATTATATGCCTTCTGCTGAGGAAATTAAATTGAAAGTTAACTTGCAAGGTGTCATTGAAGCTGGTGATAGTTTTATTCTCCACTATCACCATTATAATATTCAAGGTAATAAAGCAGTAAAACTATTAATTGATTTATTTTTCATTGTATTCTACAGTAGCACAGAATTAGAGGAGTTTTAGAAAATCTTTTCAGAGATGTAAAATATAATTTCAAGCATGCAGGGAAAACTTATCTTCAGAATTGATCTTTGCTTTGTTATAGATTCAGATTACTTCAGAGACAGGGTCAGCATACATTGTGAGCAATGAGGGGTGAGGTATGGTATGGCATATCCCAGGGAGTGGTCTCTGTCTTTTTGTAGCTCTTTTTGAGCTCCGCTCAGGTAAAACTATTCTGTACCGTTGTTTATGTACACTTTGTATAGAGAATCAGTGAACATCTTCTACAGAAAACTAATTTAAGATGCCATCTCAACAACAGGCGACTGCCCATTTCATGGTTTGCAACAGTCTTGGCTTTCAGAGAAATTAAAGTCTAGGGAGAACATTTCTTTGTCTGGGAGCATAAGTTGAATGCCCATATTAAAAATTAACCACCTAACTTGAGAGACTGAACATCTATTTCTCCGTCACTGCCTGGAATTTTTGGGCTTTTTTGCTGTGCTGTTTTATTAAGAACAGGTAAGGTGGGAAGCAGGCTTAAGTGTAGATAATACATCTGTATCACTCATGCTGAGAATGCAGTTTCTCATGGTCAGAATTTACTATTATTATTATTACTATTATTATTATTATTGTTATTACAGCCTTCCTCTGTGTGTTTTGCTGAAATCCAGATGTGACATCAAAGTGGGGTAACTGAAATGTTTTGCCTAGTTGCAGTTATCTGGTTATTGCCAGCATCACAGTAGATAATGCCATGAGCATGTAATTGTTGAAGATTAGGTTAAGAAAACCCTTTATGATGGTTAGAGATGCTTTTATAAGATTTTTTTTTTTAGATGGAGATGCCATTACTTATAAATGTAGCTCTGAGCATCACCGTGTTTGGGAAAGTCTGTGACAAAAGTGAAATAGCCCAATAGCCAACCCCTACCTGCACATTAATCAAGACATCAGCAGGCTCTTGGTTATTCTCCAAAAGTTTTGGTTTTTTTTTTACTGTTTTTACCTCACCTAAAATTAAAATGACTCATTATTCATTTGTCTTTGCTTAGTGTAAGAATCCACTATTTTTTGTTTCAGGGAAGCTTTAGAGTGAGGTGGCTATCTATTAAAAAGCTAAGGGTATGAAAAGAAAGTATTGCTCCATTTGCAGGTATATGAAAGAATGAGAATTGATGTCTGAGCCCTAACGCAGCTCACGAGGTCTGAAGTGGAGTCACTTGTACTGAAGGCCCATATGGCTGAAAGACTATTTAAGGTGTTATTTATTTTTTGTTATATATTTTATGCTTACAGCATTGGCAGTAAATAAACACACTGAAGAAGAAAACACTACTTAACGAGGAGTAGATGAGATTGAATGTGACTGTTCCAGACCTGTACAAGAGGCACTGGCCCATTAAATGAATGTGTAGAGCTACTTCTTAATGTGTTAGCCAAGTAATCAATTTCTGAAAATACCAAATAATTTAAAAATAGCCCTGTCTGACCTGAACCAATACTGGCATCAGACCAGGCATTGCTCAGGTACCTACTTCTTCCTTTAATCAATCATTTCTGATATTTTTCCTTTTTTTCCTTTTATTTATTTCTTTTTTTTTTTCTTTCTCTCTCTCTTTTTTTTAAACTTCCTTTTGTAGGATTAAGTGTCCAGCCAATCTCCATAGACAAAATTCTTAAGCTTCTTTTCATATTCCACTAGCTTCCTAGCCCATTAACACATTGGAGCAGTTGTAAAGGGAGAATCAATACAGCAGATACAGCACGACTCTGGAAACTAGGACCCTGGGGGTCTGCTTGTGATGTTGGCATCACTTTGCTCTACAACCTTGAGCCAGCCACTTAACCTCTTGGTGCCCGAGTTTATTCAGCTGTAAACAAATGTAACAGCATTTGCATACTGCACAAAGGTCTTGAGAAATGTAATTTGTAAACCTTAGGCAATACACATGCATTCATGCCTGCTTAGGTTTCTAATTCCCTTGCAAGAGTCAAGTGAAAAACTGAGGTCACTTGAGAAAACATTGCTTTTAATATTTGCTATCTGCTTTGAGATCTTTGAATAAAACAGGTTTTGTCAGGACCACATGTTAAATTAAGAGAAGAAAGACTGAGATCTTGTTCTTCTGTTACAAAGGGGCCACAACTGAATCAGAAAAAAAGAGAAAAAATTAAAGACTGGTGGAAAAAATATATTTGTGAATTATGTTTGTTAACACGATAAAATTCATAGTCACTGGAAGTGACAGCAATAAAAATTTGGAAGGGATCTAAAAATCCATATATTCAGGGAGTAAGCTAGTCTCTAGTGATTGCAATGTAGGCAAGCGACCATGTGCAAAAATATTCCATCAAATAAAAAACACTGGTTTTGATGGGTTTAAGGGTCTTAGCCAATATAATAATTGCTGTGTTATCAATATGTTCTAATTACTCATATTGAAAATGCAAATGAGCTCCATTCTGCTCAACCTGAACCATTTCCAGGACTGGGTGCTGGAAGGTGTTTCCCTGCAAGGCTTTTTTAGAGGTCTGTGTATCTCATTAGAGCGAATTCATCATTTTTTTCTGAGATAGACCATACGGAATCAGAACATCCACTGACAATTGTGTACACTTCTGTAATCTTTAAGTATTTTCTCATCAGTGGTTCAAATGTATAATCCTGGTTCAGCAGGCTTCTGAGAAGCAAGGCAAGTAACAGGTTTTGGGTTTTTTCTTTGCATTTCAGTTTTCTAAGAGAAAGAATGATTCACTTCTGTTCAAAAGTGATTAAAAGGTTAAAATCAAAGGACTGTAAGATTTTAGTCTGAGAAAGATTTGAAGGATTTCATTTGGAGGAAGATGACAGCGAGGAAACTGAGAAGAGTTTTCTTGAAGAGTGTATCTATAAACCCATGCTATTTCAAGTAATTAAGCTGACCCTCTCCAGTTGCAAATCTTCATACCTCTTGCTTTGGGTTGTATCTGGACAACTTGCATGAACCTTGCTTCTATCCAGCAGGCAAACACAACCATGTGAGAAGGACCCGTTAAGAAATGGACTCTTTCTGTACGGATGCTGTAGCCTGAACTGTCTGAAACCACATGGAGAGGGAACGTTGAGCCCACACTTAAGCAGACAAAGACTTTTTGACTGTATCACTGAAGAGGGTGAATGTGGACTAGGAGAACAGTTGACTGAGGAATTGTGAGTATAACAATTATTTGGTGGTTTATGGTTGCCAGCTGCTTCTCTCTTGGGTCAGATTAGCTACCTTTGATAAGAGCACAATTAATTGAAAGAAGAAACACTTTTTGGGGGGTTTTTGTTGGGTTTTTTTAACTTTTTTTCTGGCAATTTCTTTTAGTTTCTGTCTATAGCTGCTCGATACTTCAGTTTTGAAGGGGGCTGAGAATTCTGAGAATTTGTGCTCTGCCATATCCATTATTTTTCACTTTGTTGGTTGCTAAGCAGTCCCTTGTTGCTAAGTAGGGTATGAGCACTTAATTTACTACATTCTTTTTTCTCGTACCAGATTTTAGAAATTGCAGATCCTGTTTAATCAATGTGTAAATGCATGCTTTTGATGTATTTTTCCTAAGAGCAATATTTTGATCATTCTTAATGATACTTAATGAAGTCACTGCATGATTTCTGATTGTACCTAATTGAAGCTTGTGACTTGCATTTCAATGCTATCATCTTACAGCTTTATGTCTATCAGATGAAACTTTACAAGGACCCAAGTAAATTAGGAAATATACTGAATTGATGCATTTCTTGGAATAACGTTCCTTGGAAAATGGAAAATATATACATATCATTTTTCAAAGTAATTGTTGGTGAAAAGGTATCTCTTATATTACAAATCTGAGGCAGAAAAGGTGCAAGAACTTCAGAGGACAAGAAGGCTGGTTTATTATTGTGTAGTGTCAGATTGCATAAAATGAACTAAAACTGTCAGATTCAATTCCTTAAGAAGGGATATCCATACAAAGCTACTAGAAGAGTTAATTACTTATAATTTTAATTAAAACCTACTTTCTTAATGCTGACAATAGGTTGGCGTTGTACAGTCGCAAAGATCAAGAGAAAGCCTGCCCTAAAGACCTTAGAAAGTAAAATACAGAGTCTGCAAGTATTTATTCTCAAAAAGTAGTCGTGTAATCTGGGTAAAAATCACCGGATTTATTTACCTTAAAAGATTTTGGGAATCTTCCTTGGTCATCTGTGTGCCTGATTTAACACCAGTAAGAAAGCTAAAAGAATAATGTCGGACTAATTGAGATAATTAAAATAGTGAAAAAAATATCCCCAAACCTGCAGAAATGCAAAGTTTACCAGCAGAGGAAGGTCCTGGAAACATCTTCCCACACAAGAGGAGAAGAAAGGCCAACCAAAGGACCATGGTTAATATTCCAGTGCTCTTTGTCGTGTTCCAGTTACACAGCTAATTGTCACTTTTAGGAAAATTCAAATAGTGTATGATATACAGTTAAACTCTTCTGATTTGTACCTGCATCTTGGAGAGCTCATGTGAGATCATTTATACTTTGTCGTCTACAAATAAGCCACAAATGTTGGCTTCAAGTGAGAGAAAGCAGTTTATTATCTACATCTGTATTACATCAGTGATCAAAAGGTCAGCAGTAGAACTCTTTCTCCTTATATCCGTATCATCAATATATCTACATCTATTCATTCCTCTTAATTGTTTTGCTTTTTTTTTTTTTTCTCATAGAATCAAGAGAGTTATTTAATTAAAATGCTGGTTTACCTGAGTTAAACAAAAAGTAAAAAGAGAAAATGTTTAGCACAAGAAAAATAAAAAGAGGAAAAAAAAGAAAAAAAGAAGACATTAGTTCAATTATAATTGTTAATGTGTCAGGATCATTGTTGCATAGTTTTAAGAGATAGTCTTTGGTAATGGAGTTTACAGGCTACCTGAGACAGACTGAAGAATAAAGAGGATGTCCTGGGTAAAGAAAAACATTGCAAGCCTTTTTAATAAAGGTGCTGTGTGCTATAAAAGAGAAAGTGGTAAAGAGAAAGCTGTTAAATATATGGATGCTCTTAAATCCTGTAAGTGACTTCTGACTCATAGTTGAAGTCAATGGACTTGCAAAGTTACTTATGATCTAGCCATGTGGCAAATCTCAGCATTGAATAACACCTTATTTTAAGTGCTCTGCTGGCGGAATGAGTCAGACCTCTTAGTCGGGTTGTGAGAGGGTTGATGCAAGGCATGGAGAGAGTTGACTTAAGAATATGGTATTCAAAAGCTATAGGAGCCAGGAGTCAAGAGGAGCTGCTGCCTGCTGACTTCATAGTCAGAGCACGCTTGTGGGTCAGTTTTATGAAGCACAAACTGGAATTTTGTTGTGAGAAATTTTTAGATCTTTCTTTCTTTTCAGTTTTTAAATATTTTTTTTTTTAATTAGGGCATGGAGCGACATCAGTGAAAGATGTAGGACATATCTACCCCAGACTGTGTACTAACCTAAAGATACAAGGTGGAATGGGTATCCTTGTCCATCCAGACCCATCTCTGCTGCCATTGGCACAATGGCACGTAACCACTGTCATACACTTAGAGCAATAATTTTAAAACCAGTTATTACTTTTCCCCCACTGTTTTTATAGGAGTGGTTCTCCAGAAACATTTCTAGATCCCAGAAGTCTATCAATGGACTAAATGTGATTTATTCATGGTTATTTATACTGATTTCTTCCATGTTAAAATTACTTTTAGCTCAAGTAGCTGCTTTTCCTCTCTCTCCCTCCTCCGTATCAGTTTTGATTTTGTTTGCTTCAGCCAAAAAATTCCTTCAGTCTTTTCTCAAAAGATGAATGTTCCTTTTTTTCTGACCATTCTCTTAATACTGCAAGCTTGCTTAAACAATAGGATCAAATCACTTTTAAATTAATCATGCACACTGAACAGTAAAATTTGGTCATGACAGAAGCTCAGTTTAAGCAATGAGGAGGACATAAGCAAGCTCTTAATTCTACTTGTACATATGCAAGGTAGTACCATAGGAGTCAGCTGAGTTACTCTGAATTCATGGTGGAACTGAGAATATGACTAATTGTCAGCATTGCCTCTGTCCTGGCCAAAGAGCATTCCTCAACTCTGATGCCTATGGGTCTAAAACATAAATATTAAGGTCCTGCTCGTGGGTTGAGGCAATCCCAAGCACAAATACAGACTGGGTGGAGAATGGATAGAGAGCAGCTCTGAGGAGAAGGACTTGGTAGTGTTGGTTGAGCAGAAGTTAGACATGAGCCAGCAGTGTGCGCTTGCAGCCCAGAAAGCCAACCGTGTGCTGGGCTGCATCAAGAGAAGCATTAGCAGCAGGTCAAGGGAGGTGATTCTCCCCCTCTACTCTGCTCTCGTGAGACCCCACCTGCAGTCCTGTGTTCAGATGTGGGGCCCCCAACATAAAAAAGACCTGGACCTGTTGGAGAGAGTCCAGAGGAGAGCCACAAAATTAATCAGAGG
>VZTO01011396.1:25646-36523 GCA_013400615.1 Syrrhaptes paradoxus | reverse complement strand
TTTAGACTAGGCATTAGGAAGAAATTTTTCACTGTGAGGGTGGTGAGGCACTGGAACAGGTTGCCCAGGGAAGTTGTGGATGCCCCATCCCTGGAGGGGTTCAAGGCCAGGCTGGATGAGGCTTTGAGCAACCTGGGCTAGTGGGAGGTGTCCCTGCCCATGGCAGGGGGGTTGGAACTCGATGATCTTTAAGTTCCTTTCCAACCCAAACCATTCCATGATTCTATCTCCATATACTCTACTCCATCTTATAGTAAAAACGAGGAAAAAAGATTCAAGATTGGGTTCCTGATAGTAATATCATTCCAAACATTTTCAAATCACCGCCTAATCAGCTCCCTCCTTGTTTCAGATTGTCAAACTCCTAAGCAAGCTATTACTCTTCCTTACAATTACTCTTCCTTACAATACTAATGTTCCTTTCCAGATACACAGCATCAGCAAAAGCCTTGGATGGTGTGAATCATTTGTTCTAAGGCATGCAAGGGCAGAATGTGAATAGAAAACTAAAGTGTTTTTATGTTGTTCATCAGAAAAATCAAACTATGTTAAAAAAATTAAAGAAATAGAAATAGAAGGAAATACAAAATCTACAGTACAGACCAATGTGTTTACTGCTCTGTGGACCCATCAACCAAATTTTGGAGGGTTTTCTGATGGGAAAGAAGGAACTAATTAAGAGAGCAGAAAGACTCCTTCCTGCCCGATCTGAAGTGTTTCCATATTCTCTTTTTTTATTTTTTTCTTTGGTCTATTTCAGCAGTAATCACTGTTAAAAGATGGAATACTGAGTTATGGAAGAACAGTGAAAACCCAAAACTTCTGAATCTTTGTGACATGTTTGTCAAGTGTCTTTGAGAGGCACTCACAGACACTCAAAAGGAAGGGAGGGGAGGGGAAGGAGCAGAAGGGGTGGAAAGATAGGAACTTCATTACTTGCACATTTCATTATGTGAAAATGTGTTGGATTTTTTTTTTTTTAACAATTGAAAGTTCTACAAGAAGCAAATTCATTCTGTATGTGAAGAAGGGAGAGGAAAGGATGTTGAAGTCCTTCGCTCTGTACTCTACCCCAGTCCTGCGTATGTGGTACTAGGCACTAGGCGAATGTTTCAATCTTCCTTTTCATTAGCCTATGAACCTCTTTTAAAGACGGAAGTACAGACTGTGCCAAATATATGCTGGGCTCATAATGAAGACAAATGCCCACTCGGAGCTGAGTTCAGGCTGTGGAATTCTTTTTACTCTGGAAAATTTTATCGTTGTATAATTAAAGCGACATTTGATCATTCTCGTTAGACCTGGATTCAGAACAGGGACTTGGAGGTAGAGGTCCAATAAATTCTCTCCTCTAAAGCTGATAGTTATTGTTTTAATTGTTGTGCTACTTTTATTGTCACTGGGCCTTGCATAATTACTATTGCTGCATGATCCTGGCTCTATCGTTCCCTAGAATGAATTTTCCATCTTGTCTGTATTTTCTGTATTCTCCTAGATAAGCTGTATCATCTGAAACTTGTGAGGCTTGCGCATTGTCTAAGTGCAGACAGCACTGGGGTAGAAAATTCCAAAAATAGACCCTCAGGGCTGTTAGGAAATGATTATGGTAATTGAATAGGTCACGCAGTTCTCTTATGACTGTAATATGGCAAGGAACTGGCTAGTTCTCACACTACTGATTTGGAGTAAAATTGCTTAATACTGATAGCTCTAAGTCCAATATCTCTGAATCTTGAATTAAATTATCCTACTTTTCTGGTCTCAGGCCATTGTGCTGTACGACATGGAAAAGATAAAAGAAGCTACTTCAAATAAGGATTTACTTAATCAGATATAAGTTATAAACAACTTTATCTGAACTACTCACTTCCAAAACATCCCTGTAAAATCACTGGAGAGAAAGAGCCACAGCTCAGACAAATTTTCACTATTCTAACGTCGGCCTCTAAAACAGACGATATGTGAGATTCAGAGTAGTTCACTCCAAAGCTGTTTACATGAAGGGGATAAGCTGCAGATTTGTACACTGTAGACATATAAAGTGAGGAAAGATTAGTACCTCTCTGAGTGTCATTCCTAGGTGATTTTCCAATAAACTTTTTCCTCTTCCATGTGAAGACTTCATCAAAAAAAAGAGAATCTAGCTGAAATACTATAATGCCTCTTACAGAAGTAAACACAACTTGAAGCTTATTAGATGCAGGTAATACATAAGTGGAGTCAAGAATTATTGAAAATATCAGAGGAAGACAGAGTTGGATGAGTAAACTGGATAGGGTCACTTAACGCATTGCCTAGCTGTATCTATAGTTATGGCAAATACAAAACATTACTTTGGTTATTCAACCACGTATTCTAATATGATTCAAAGAACAATCTTTACACTATGGGGGGTGATCAATTTGTAATCACAGATTTTATCTCAAACCTTGGACTAAGACAAATAAAGAAAAATTCTGTTACTATATGTCAATCTGCAGTAAATTTCAGAAAAAAAAATCCACACAAAAAAGCCACAAAAACTGTTTGCAAAAGCATGGCACATTGTAAGCATCATGTAAAGTCTATTTTCTACGAAGCCTTAAAAACCGTATTGACTGTAAAGTTCTTTGCTCTGGCTGTGCTTCCTCAAACTTCTGTAAATATATAGTTCCCAACAAATGTGACATTTGCTAAAAGCTAAACATAAGTATTCTCAATGTAATAATAGAATCATAGAATCATAGAATGGTTTGGGTTGGAAGGGACCTTAAAGATCATCAAGTTCCAACCCCCCTGCCATGGGCAGGGACACCCTCCACTAGCCCAGGTTGCTCAAAGCCTCATCCAGCCTGGCCTTGAACCCCTCCAGGGATGGGGCATCCACAGCTTCTCTGGGCAACCTGTTCCAGTGTCTCACCAGCCTCACAGTGAAAAATTTCTTCCTAACATCTCACATAATCTACCCTTTTTCAGCTTTAAACCGTTATGCCTTGTCTTCTCACTCCACCCCCTGATGCAGAGTGCCTCCCCATCTCTCCTGTAGCCCCTTCAGGTACTGGAAGGCTGCTATTAAGTCTCCTCGGAGCCTTCTCTTCTCCAGGCTGAACAACCCCAACTCTTTCAGCCTGTCCTCATAGGGGAGGTGCTCCAACCCTCTGATTAATTTCGTGGCTTAATGTTGATACTCTTATTATATCCCACCATTATCATTAGCAAAGAGACACTTGATATTGCTCATAGTGTCTGATCCAAGCAAAAGGGTTAGAGGTTTAGTGAGAAGGAAATTCCTCTCACTAAACTCCCTACTTTTACAAAGTGTTTCTGACATACTTCCCTAATTAATGGAAAGAGCTAAGTATTTTAGTTTATTGTTGTCCTGGGTTAAGCAGAGACAGAGTTAGCTTTCTTCAGAATAGCTAGCAAGAGGCTGTGTTTTGGATTTGTGATCAGCAGTCAGCTGATAAAACGTGATGTTTATGCGGCTGCCAAGGTTGGCAGACCAGAGAAGCTGGGAGGGAGCACAGCCCCAGTTACTAGCCCAGGATTTGATCTTAGATTCGGGATTGAGCCCCAGAGTGGCCGATAATCTATTCCATAACGTACACGTCATGCCCAGTATAAGGTGAGGACCCTCCAGAAGATAGTCCCTTTTGGTTCCGGATCTCTTTTACTCCGGATCATCTTGTTCCAGGTGGTCACTCTCCCAAGGCCTTACCCCCTCCTCCACCCCAGTCAACTCTTGGTCTGGGACGCTCAGACTGTTATCTCTGTTCTGTAAGTGTGGTTTCGGGACTGTCCCTGCTCCGGGATCGTTAGCCAGGAACAGGCTGAGCCTTGGTCATCAGGTGGGGGGGCACTATCACTGTGTACCACTCATTTGTATATTTGCATATAGTATTATTTTCAATATTATTGTAGTTTAGTTGTTAAATTGTCCTTATCTCAACCCACAAGTCCTTTTTTTTCCGTTTACTCCTTTAATTCTCTCCCTTATACTTGGATGGGGGGAATTGCGTGAGCGGGTGTGTGGTTTGGCCCCCAGCCAAGGGCAAACCCATCACAATTGTTATCTGAACTATCTCAGACGTTTTATTGAAGATAAGATTATATGAATTATCATCTAAATTTACCTATTCCTTTTCAGTGAGTCTAAGGAAAATCTAGACTGCTCTCAGTGGGTTAGATAATGCATATAACTGGTCAGATACATTTCACTCCTTGACAAAAAATGGATTTAGAGAAGCACCCAAAATGTGTTAAAAATCCTCCATGCAGATAGTCATCAACAGCAATATTGATGTGTTTTAAATACATTTATATCATTCATATCAGAGTGGAATTGCTCTGGACACTTTCCAGTATAACCAAAAGAGTAGTAAGTGTAAACATATTTTTATAGGTCTCTTATTTCTTGTCTTTTAAAAAAAAAACAATTTATTTTTAATAAAATAATAAAGCAAATGGTTTCCATTACAACAGCAGGGAAATGAGTTTAATAACTTAACCTTTCCCTTCTCCCCACACAATCTTAAACTCATAAAAATGGCTAGGCGATGCAGTTAAAGACCTTGCAGGCTACTCAGAATATAAATAATCACATCTAGTATAAATAAACAAGCAGGTACATTGTTTAACGATTAATGCCCAACTCATGAATAAGAACACACAACGGAGACAGAAATAATTTAATTTTGTATTATAGAACATCATTAGGAACTATTTGATAAAATACAAATGCGGTAGAGACTCCTTAAAATGCATAACTTTCATGTATGATCAATTCTTTCATCGACCTGTTTTATTCTTACACAAGGAGTTTGATAATGATGGAGACTGATGGCATGCAATATTTTAGAAATGTGGTTTGCCTATTGTATCAAGGAATACGTGTAACTGGTCACATTTCTTTTGTCTTCCTTTCCACTGTTTTAATGTGAATATCCATATTGCAGGTGCGTTTTTTGGGAACTGGGGATTTGTTCTTTAACGATGTTTCTGTATACAGCCATGCTGAACTGACAGAACTTGCAAAAGGAAATGTGGTGGCTGATGGACTTTGGGCTAAATTACCTTTCCAAACAGAGTATTTGGGCTAAATTACCTTTCCAAACAGAGTAGGTTGGTACCTTTTCACTGCCTCCTTTATCTTTTCTGCTGTTTACAGTAAAAGAGCATTGTCTGTTCATGAGAAACGTCTTTTATTTCTGTTCCCAGTTAAAGACCCAGGGAATAGTATTTGGGCTAATTTAATGCATTTAGTTAGATCCTGGCAACAACACCCAGGTAACAGAGACTGATCCAGAGTTAACTTTCTACCAATGCATAACCCTTGGTTAGTTCATTCCAGAGGCTTCTCTGTCTTCAACCACAACAAACTCCAGGGAAATACATGTGACTTAATGTGTCTGATGGTTCACGGTATTGCTCAAACATTTGCCTCAACGCTCATCTTACTCAATGATTTTGTTAATGAACTTTGTCAAAAAAAACCCATGTGCTATGTATATTCACTCGAGGCACAGCATGGGAAGGAACTACAAATGCAAATGGAAATTGGAATGCTGTAGAGAATGTATTTGTGTGCCCTTGAAAACTTGATCAGTAACATAATTGTAATATAGCGTTGCATAATATCAATGAAAAAATCCACTGTAAAAAGAAATTTCGAAGTGCCAGAAGACAACTTTTTTAGCAGGGGAAGAGAGGTCCTGCTTTACAGGCGTAAATGGGAAAAGAAAGTCTTTCTTACCGTAAAATGCTGAATGAGGAAGTGATTCCTTTCTAAACAGAGCGGTTAAACTAACTGATAACGATAAGAGAATTTCATGTGGGAAATCTTAAGGTTTTTCTGGAATGTTTAGAGAGAAGGAACTTTAGGTAGAGGCTTACAAAGGCAATAGTATTAAGATGGAACTCAGTAAATTGGAACAGAGCAAAATATGTTCTTATTGGAATAAGAAGCAACTGGTAACCTAAGAGAAGACTTCTCAGCTCAAATCAGAGATGCCTCTTTTCTGTTTTTNTTCTAGACCAATAATCAAGATTCCAGATTTGGAATAATCACCATCAGCCCTGCCACAGATACACATCTTTAAGCTAATTTTGTCAAATTAATTAACAGAGGGAACTGAATACTAGCAAAAATTTAAACAAAACAAAACCAAACCAGAAAGCATTGGGAAAAAACAGCAGATATTTTCCTAAACTCTCAAAATTTTCTTTACTCCTTATTATGCAGTTTCAGCCTCTTTTGTTTCCATTTTATTTGCTTTGATCCAAAAGAGTTTTTATTACACAGATATATAAAAAATTAATGTTTAATGTTGTTTATACAGGAAAGCATGGGTCTGATCCAAATTCTATTGAAGTAAAAAGTGAATCTTTTCATTATTTCAAGTTGTATTGGATTAACCTTGAAATTCTCATGTGTGCAGATAATTTATTATTTGTTATTCTTTCTTTTCCCCATGTTCATTATTTGTCATTCTTTGTATATTGTTGAATTCAGATCAGACACTGTACCCATACTATGTTACTTGACTAATATATTGCACACATCATGACTAATTAACTGAAAACAATGTGATTTTAGATTTCAGTTTTTGGATCCTTCTTGAAGATAATGTTCTTCTCACACAGAAAGGTAACTTCTTCTGAATAACATGTTTTTTCTTCCCTGTTGCTTTCTTACAGTATTTTGGCTCATTTTAGAGTTTAGTAGTAGTAGTCATTTTGTCAAAATTTGCACCAAAGATATTTGTTGCCACTATGATCAATTCATTTTTATGAGCTGAAAATTCAGAAGTTATTTGGGTTATTCATTTTTGCACATAAAAGGAAGGAATGAAAAAGCACATTTTCTTTTTTATTCAATTATTTTAGTAAAAATATTTGCAGTTAAATATTATGGAAGTAGGAAAATATTTTTTCTGCAATAGGACTGAGACATCCATTTTGAACCCTTAGGACTGAAACATTTGCATTATACACAACCAGAAATCATAATGCAGATTGAGCTGCTGTAATTTCTTTAACACAGTTTCATCTGTTTTAAAGGAATATTCTGAGCACAATGGGATAGACAATCCCCCTTCATAAAAGTGTGTGTGCCTTTTTGAGACAATAGCACCAAGAGATGGAAGAGGGTGACAACAGTCATAGCCAATGTCACAAGTTAGCTATGTGCAGAAAAATTAGCATGATGGTTATTTATATCAACAAAGTGTCTAACAATGATGAGATTAATTAATATTTATGACCTCTCCATACAGTCACTTAAATCAGAATTAGACTATGAAAAATTAACAACAGGAATTTTGTGTGTGGGGGTGTGTGTCTGTGTCTGTCTGTGTCTGTGTTAAATGTAAGAAAAATGGAGAAAGACAAGATTTAAAAAAAAAAATCTTGACTGGCTTAACAAATATCTCATAAAATATATTTCATTATATTGCATTGTTATGTGTAAGCAACCCTTGTGCAGAAATTATGCCCATATCTAAAAAAAATTATTTTTTAAAAAAAGAAATTGATTTTCAGGCCACTTTAATGGTTTCCATACTTTCATTTTGTCTAGGAAAAACATAACTTTATTGATGGGCCAAAATGATGGTTTCCTACTGAGAGAGAAGATTAGCTTTCCTTTATTTTATTGTTTTGTGGAAGAAAAATTGAATTGTTAAACATTGCCTGAGAACTATGGACTCCTTCACAGACTTTTTTATGGCCTTAGCCAAGCCAGCTTTTGTGTTTATTTTAATTCCTCAATGATAATTATTGTACTGCATTCCCTATTGCAGTGGATATATATTTCTCCTAAATCTTCAGCGGTGACAGTGAAACATATATCTCCTTTGATGCCGATGCACACAAAATGCTATTTATTACAGACACCATCAGAAGGTAGATCTTTAACCTGTGCTTTCAGGTCTGAAGAATTTCCCAGAAGAATATCATCATGGAAAGTTCACAGACCTAAATATACCACTGCTGAATGCTTCACATCTTTTCAACAGCTTTATAAATACTTTGATTGTGCCCAACAATTCAATGAAATATCAAAGGTAGAATTGTTATGTCCTCGTATCCTCCACTGACTTCAGGAAGGATTTGAAGAAAAGAGGTCTGGAGTGAAAATTTCAGGATCCAAGACACTTCATTTGCATTTTTGCTAGTAATCATCCAATGTTCCCTGAAAAAATGGAAATCCTCATTAACTTTGGTGCAGCAGGATCAGATTCATTATACCGCAGGAGTCATAGCCAATATTTTGTGTTCTTTTCAAAATACCACATATTTTTCAGCACTCTAATTTTTTCTTTGTTTGTTTGCAACACCTACAGCTGGTAAATTTGCAACTAATAACCTACTTTATCTGAAATCTACAAATTCAGTTCACTGGTACAAAATAAAACAGGCAGAAACAATAGGAAGAAAAAAATGATGGTGGGATCTTTGCAAGTAATATTTCATCCCTATTATAGAGGGACCGTTCATTATGTCAAAAGAAAAATAATATTTCTACTTTATATTGGCAAATAGACCTACAGATGTATCTACCCCGTCTGACAATGGATGGTCCATAATTCCAGGACATGTTTGAGTGCTCTTCATCAAACTCCTGTGAAGTAACAAGGATCAAGATTATCGTAAGAATTTATACCACGGGAGAAAAGCTGAGTAAGATTAACAATGTGGCTGCTCCAGGCTGTTTAGAAAAAAGGAAAAAAGCAACTGTTCTGTGCAGACATTACAGATGTGCTTGGCATGGATCTAGTAAGGGCAAGGTGGATAAGGCAGCAAACATATTGAATATGACAAGCTCAGGGAGAAAATTCTGGACTGATACCCAGACTAGCAAAACCAGCAAGGCAGGTTTTCTAGTCTTTCTGAACAGATTTGTCTGCTCTAAAGCCTGGACTAGCATCTGAAAACCCAGGGTTTTGTGTTGGTTTTTTTTATCAGCACCTGATTCCCTTTCTCTCTAGGAAAGGTTATTCCAGTGCCAGACTGTCTTGAGTGATATATGGTGATCTTCTATCTTGCTTTTCTCCAGAAATTGACCTTAATTGCACCTGATCTATACAATGAGAGACTTTTTAGCATCAGTAGGGGGGTAAGTACACCATTAAATACAGGAGAAAGAGCTGTTCTTTCCAGAAATTAAATTCCTCAAGTGAGTAACTTTAATTTTCAATGTCATAATTATTTTGTCATTTATGGTCCAAACACAGACATATATATATATACGTTCACGCATGCTTATATATGAATATGGTCACACACACACACATATAGAGTCCAAGGTGAGAGCATTTGGTGGTCGTCATCAGGTCCTGAGCTCCAGACAGAACTGGTCTCAACACTTGCTGTTCAAGCTAAAAGACAGAAATAACAAGATAATTATCCTGTGATTACACAGCACTTACCTTGCATTTCTTATATAGCACGCAACCGACAGTTACAACGTAGTTACTCAAAAAATATATGTAGCAAACAATGTGCTTAAATAAAGCCAGACCCTTTCTTATGGCCTTTGTTTTTTTAAATTTAGTAATTTAACTTGTCATTCCCTTTATCAGCTCTTTGTTCTGCTGACTTACGAGAGAAACAGAAATTGGTGCAACAAATTTGCGCTTTTAACAGGTTTATTATTACATTATACCTTTATGGGGTCTTCTACGTAATTGCAGAAAATGATGTTATAAATCCCCACCGGAAACACTGATTCCTCTGTAGCCTGATGTCCGATGTCTAGAGGACACGAGCAGCGCGTCTCCCCCATCTGCTATTAGCACGCCTACACGTTCCTTTTGGTGTGCTAGAGGGCAAAGCAAATGGGGGACAAGGACTAAACGATCCAAATGGATAGAGGAAAAAAAAAAAAAGGGGGGGGGTGAGAGAAACAGAATTTGAAAATAAGCCAACAAGCACTTACAGCAAAACTAACTAGCAGCAAAACATTTCCTTCACAACAAAGGTTGAATCAAAACCCTATTCCCCCAGCATATGAATTAGAAGAACAATTGTGTGATTATGATTTAAAAAAAGAGCATTACATTTTATGTTCAGCTATAATTGGTATTTATGACAATTTATGTAAACAGTAATGAAGCCTATGTGATTTTTGCGGGGAAATTGCATTATGACACCAATGATCGTTACTGTTAATTTTCCTGAAGATGATGGCAATCAGCAGGCATAGTTTCATTGTAAATAGGTTAATTTAAAATTCAAACGCTGCTGGTATTTCAAAATGAGTTCACATTTGATTTCCAAAAGCTTTGGCCCTGACTGTCAGGATGTCAGGGAAAAAATGTTTCACAACAGAAAGAAAGAGCAAATGAGAAAGAGAAAGAAAGGCTGAATGAGTGTTCTTCCAGGAAAGCATTTCCCCTGGCAATTCAACTGTGTTTCTAGGTGTGTTGTGTTTCTACTGCGTTTCTGCCAATCGCTTACCCAAGTTCATAGTGAAAAGGAGGCTCGTGATGTCTACAAACCATGGGCTAATGTAGTTCATCCAGTTTAGATTTGATGGCTTTCCAAAGGGTCAATGTAAAGGGATCTTCATCAGTAGCACAGGCATCATGTTTCTTCACACAGTATAGTGAAACTCACGTATTGGCATGTCTTCCCCCTTTGCAACATATTTCAGCACCTAAAAAACCCACTTCTAAATACTTTATTATTCCCACCACTTTCGAATATGAGGGTCTCATATGCATAGGTATAATGAAACTCCCAACTCTCTTGTGTGAAGGAATGCAATAACATCTCCTGTTGCACAGAATGGAAACTGAGGTGCTAGGAGAGAAATTGTTAGTTGCCAGCATAACAAAGAAAAGAAAACTGTGTACTTTATGACTCCCAGAAAACTGAGAGCTGGTTGCACTTAGAAC
>VZTO01011396.1:10984-23728 GCA_013400615.1 Syrrhaptes paradoxus | reverse complement strand
CCTTTTTTTTGGAAAAGATAATTAGGATAAAACAGAATGATAACACACCATGTATCCAGCTGAGCTATAAAACAAAGATCTGATTCCCTTGTTTTCTTAAGAATTCCTACAGCATTTGCAAAAAAATATAACCGAGTGAATTTTTTTTAAAATTAATCTTTGAAGGACATGCAATCAACATTGATAGTCTCTAGTATACAACTGTGTTGTGGTTTTGAAACCAGGACAAGTTTCTCTCTGCATTCTGAAAGTTGCAGTAAAAGTGTCTGAAACACTAGGACACAATAGCACCGGATATGAATCCATTTCAGTCAAGATTTGGTTATAAATTCTAAAAAGGAGCAAATTTAGAATGTGTGATGATATGATAACAACAGTTGTCCTTGTTATGGGTCCTAAACCAAAAACAGGACACAATAATATAATGCCATGGAAACAAATAAAGATTTCTTCCCAGAAGACCTTATAATTTATACAAATAAATAAAACAGAATATAGAAATGAAACAATGGGTGGAAAATGTACTGGAAACAAATCAACTTATTAAAAGCTTTTTGATTCCATTACATGCTGACATTACTTCCATTATTTATTTGTCAGATAGAGTACCTATGACAAAACACTATCACAAAACACATCTCAAGAAGGAGAGTCTTAGAATAAAATTAGTCTATCAAATCTAGAAGCAAGTGGAGGCAATAAAGAGGATGCTAATGCTTCTCATACTCCTATCCTAACAACTTGTTTACCTAAAATTTGGGTATGAGTTACCTCATCTAATTGCAGACATCCAGACAGGTTGCATCCAGTATCTAAATATCTAAGCTAGGAATATAAGGTCCTCCTGTGGTCAGCAGACAGACAGATAGACAGCTCCACAGCCTGGTCCATCTGATGAAGAAAGAGCAAAGTGTAAAAACGTGTTTGGAAATATGTAGAAACGACCTTACACGGATCATCATAGAGTGAGAAAGAAGAAACTATCAACATCAGCATGATATTCTTCCCAGCTAAGGACTCCAGATGCTAAAACCTCACTATAACCCCTGCTGCTATCACCACCACCAGAATGAAACCACTGACCTTGGGGCCCTGAGAAGGAGGGTAAGTATGACACCAGGAAAGCGGATGGAAACTCAGAAGTGCGCATAATAATTTTAACTGAGTCAATCTTTCCCTGTACAATTAGGTCTGGACTAATAATGATAAAACTTCAAAGATTTCAACTGTAGTAACATTAAATTCTTAGCTTTACTTAAATATAATGTGTTTTTCCTCTTTGTAAGCAATATTTTCAGTGCCTTTGGTTTTGCAATGAAAGATCACATGTTGATGAGGATATTGTCTACTTTATGTGGTGTGGACTGTCTGTCTTTTCTGTGCTGATCAACTGCATTTATTTGATGTTAGTCCCCATCAAGTTTCATAAATCAGACATTGTCCTACCTGTGAACCCTGATGAAGCTTACTAAGGCTATTCATATAATTGTGTAACTGGACTTTATGTAGTCTGGAACCATGACCACAGTTTTTAACTTAATTGAATAATCAGAAAATATCTTTATACGATCTTAAGGAGGAAGTGTATTTATTTTTATGTGGAACATCAGCTTCTCTTTCCTGCCCTTACTCAAGACATCAAAACTGTAGTTACCGTATCTCTATCAAGTACCCCAGTCCCCCTGCACTAAGATATTCCAAGAAGCCAATGTTAGCTGCCTGAAAATGGAAGAATCATACTGACGTTGCACTGCACTTGGGGCTAGGCTGTTGCGCTCTTTTATAAATCTGCCACTGATCAGACTTCAGGGGTGTGATGTTGCCTGCAAGTCTAGAGAGCTGTAAACCTCTCAAGTTAATAAAATTTTTTTTCATACAACCAAATATGTAAAAAAATTAAAGACTTGTAGATCTGCAAAAGGAGAGGAGCTGATATTTTGAGTCAGAGTAGGATTCCACCATGATTACTATTGGGTGTCAAAGCCTAAATTGCTATAAGGAATTATCTACATTGCAGGAAAACTTATTCTAGAGTTGTGGCCAAAATTCTGACTCTTTTTGTTTCACTGGCCCTTAATTTTCACATGCCTGTCTTTGTTTCAAACAACTTAAGCACAAAAGTTCACAAGTTGCTGTAAATAAAGATGATAATTTACCCCATAATGTCATTGGAATTGAATGTTGTGACTGGATAATGGTCTCCAACAGATAAAAAATATAAGTACTCAGGCAAAGCAGACATGTTTATTTTCAAAGCTGGAAAATATTTTTCAATCACAGCATTCAATTTCTTTTTCATTAATTCCATTACAGCATCATGGTTCATTGCCAATGAAAGAGCAAGTAAATAAAACAGATTAGAGTGACCCACAGACTCGGAAAATCAGACCTTAGTTGTACTAGTTAAAAGCTCAAGTAATCACTATGCTGGGATAGGTGGAAAACTTTGGTGATTATGCAAATTTTATATGGTCATGCATAACACTTGTGTTATTTCATCCAGAGCAGTAAGCTTCCTTATTTTGTTCGACAAGTTACTGTTCGGTTCACTATAGACAATATAATCAAACTTAAATAGGCTAAAAAACACCTGAATTAGTCATTGGTGATGGAGTTTTTGGATGGGGTGTCTTCCCTATTGGGAAACGTGAAGATAAGAAGCTCAAAACATACTTGTTAAGAATCTCAGCAGCAACTTCATGAAAGAGGAAATGAAATATATGGAAAGAAGAGAAAGAGAGAATAGTTTAGGTTTTACCAATATCAGTAATATCTCGCATTCTTTTATTTTTTTAATGAAATTTCAGTGGTGTCTGGATTTAATGGTGAAGAATCTCTAGTGAAATGACTTAATGCCCTGATCAGGCCTCATTTTATTTTTCTCTGCCAGCACAAAAACATGGCGAAGGGAAAAAGAAGCCTGAACTTCTAAACTTTCGAAGGTACACCCTGCAGTGACATAAAGCCTAAGCTAGCATTAGGTCTCCCCATGTGAAGACATCCCCTGCACCCACAAACCAGCATTGTGTAATTCACTCTCAGCACTTACCAACTGCCCAGCACGAGCACAGGTGAATGAGGACATACTCCTAACAAAGAAAGGGGAGCTGTTATTTATTATTCATCAATCTCCAGGTCTTCTTTGCCGCTCACAGTTAGCGCACTTGCCACAGACATTATTTACCATTTGACAGTTCAATTCAGGTACGTCTAAGGGAGACAGTGCTTGTAGCTCACACTCATGTATACCAGAACAGTCAGTATCTCTCAAGCATGACACGCACATTATAGAGCAAATGCAAATGAACGGGCCCTTTTGCAAAGAGCTTACAATCTAAAATGAAGGAGAGAGAGGAAGAACAGCAAGGTGGGGCGTAAAGTGAGCTAAGAGAAGAGAAATATCGCTAAGACAAAACATTTGCAAATCACTTCTCTGCAAAACTCTAGGTTGGCTTCAGCTCATTACATATATATATATATATGATACATTAATAGGATATAATAATAGGATATAATTATAATGTTGCATCTATATAGTTTTGTAAATTCTGAATTACTAATTTCAGTCCAGATAGTGAGACACTGTATCATAATAAATCAGATTATCTGCCTTCTGCATTCACCCAGGCAAACATTTGGGGATATAATACAACAGAAATGAATTTCAGTGCTGTAGTGACTTGAGAGATCTTGACCCACACAGCAACATGGGACTTGATGTGCTGCATCCAAGACTGCTGAGATGGTTGATGTCCTTGCAGGATCATCTGTGAAAGGCTGCAGTGATCAAGTGAAGTTCTCAGTGACTGGAGAATGGTAAACACTGAATCCATCCTTTCAAAAGGTCAAAAAGATGACCTACATATTTACAGGTTGGGTGGCCTTACTTGATCCCCGGGAAAATCATAGAGCTAGTCTTCAGTTTAATCAACTTCAGCTTTTTCAGAGTTAAAATTCTTTTAATTTTCTTTGAGGATTAGAACCTTAAGCAAAGATTTAGGAAGATCCACAGCAAATGTTCAGTTGACATGAAGTCCTGTCACAGTAATATTCAATAGATAACACATTATGTAAAATACAAAATGGATAATGTAGGATATATTTAGAAAAAAAAAGAGAAAAGGGATCGTTTATAGTAGTGATTACATTCTGTCTTCTTCAACAATAACATATATTGCAAATATTTTCAGGAAAATAGAGAAACCAATTGTGATTCCTTGTAAATGAGTAGTTACTCTCTTCCAAACCTTTTTACTCATCTCAGACCATGCGTTTTTTCTTTGTCTTTGCACAAGCTTCCATCACAGCATCATGCACATTTAATGAAGAAGTTCAATATTGGCTGGCTTTCTGAATTCCAGAAATCTCCATTCAGTGCCACTTACTATTACTCTTGCTTTATGGGCATTCAGTTAGTTTTCAGTACATGAAGCTGAGTTCATATCTCAGCCAATTTGAACTAATTTTTTGAGACACTGTATGAAATGATTTACTAAAATCCAAATATATTATGCCAAATGCATTCCCTTCAGCCACTAATTTTGTAATTTTGTCATAAACAAGCAATCAAGTTCATCTGACAAGATTCGTTCTCCTGAAGCCCTGCTGCTTATTTATAATAACTATCCACAAATACATGAAAGATGCATGCACCAAAAATGGAAAGAGCCTGGATCCTGCAAGATACAGAAAGCTGAAGCTCAATAAAAATAAAATGTATGGTGAAGCAATCCACTGGTTAGATAAACAGTACTCTGAAACAGACACTGCAGAGATTGGTAGGTTATATGACTTGTTTGCAACTAAAAGAATTTAGATTTTGCTCAATATAATGTTCTTTCAGCTACCTATCTCTTTTTTTTTTTTTTCCATTTCTTATTTGTATTTTGTGTTTGCTGCCTGTAAGACTGTATGTGTCTCAAAAAAACTGCGGAAGAACAAGATAAGCTTTCATAAGTGAGTTTTTGTTCAGAGATAAGATGCAGGGGAAACAATATTAAAAAAAAACAAAACAAAACAAAACACAACAACAACAACCAACCAAAACCGGAAGAAAAACCAGAAGAATGAAAACATGAAAACCTCGTTTGTTTTTCCAATGTGTTTCATAGTCTAAAATGGAAACAGTAAAAATGAAGAATGTTATGTGAAATAATTTCATTCAGAATGGAAAAGACTTTAGAATAGCATCTCTAATGGTAATACTGAAGTTGCACTTCAGCTCTGTTTCAAAACTGGAAATATTTTCTATTACAACTCCTGCATATTTCAGCACTCCGCATCATGGCAGACTCTGGGTTTGATTCTGCTGTAGATATATAGCGATACATATGTACTGTACACATAAACACCACATTATTTTTCCTGACTTTGGAAGAAGTGGCAAGTAACATACTAAATCCATATCACATTATTGTATTGGTTATAAAAAGTATTAAGAGGTGGGAAAAATTCTCTTTATTTTATGCTCATGGTCTAGAAAATTATCCTAGCTTAGACACCTAACTCTTCAATGTCCAAAACAAAGTGTAATGAATACTACTCCTGTGTGCAGAACAACTCCTTCTCTAATAATGGGTATATTTGTTGTTATTCAGAGGTAAATGATTTTATATTTACTCATTCAATAAGTATCCTCCTTCCCCTTCTATGAAGTCACTGAATCATGAGCAAAGCACTTCCAATTCTTGAAGGAGTAACTACACCCTGGTTTTGATGAACAACTGGCTGTCGCTAGTAGTTCCAATTTGTCCACGGAAATTTTTTCAAGAAAAAGGATGTGAGAGTTCTGTTCACTTATTTCTTCACAACATCAAAACCTCCAGCAAATTTACATGTCTAGTTGTGGTACACCGTAGAAAGAAGCAAGCTGTGACTGACAACTAATCAAAGGTATGGATTTGAAACTAATAAAAATACAAAAGGCCTAAATTAATCTGAGAGCCAATCACAATTTTTTTGGAAGTCAAATATTGACTTCCTTCAAACATTTGAAAAAATGCTCTGCAAGCTGTTCGTAACATTTCAGCTATTTCTCTTCATCTCGCCTAAGACTGAAAATTCTCGTTTTTCGTAGAATCAATCATTTACACAAATTTCCCCTTAGCCAAGTCTTGACATACCAGTCAATGTAGCAATAGGAGTCAGCCTCTATTTTCCACTAAAACATTTCTTATGACTTGGTTTATTCATCAGTTTACATAAGAGTTTGCTTAGTAACTTCTAACTGCCTTATTCCTTTTGTACGCTTTTTCCTTCCCTTCATTATAAACTTCCCTTCTAGTTAACTACTCGACTCTTCGTTGTCCATGCATTGTCTCTTCATCAGGCCACCCATTAGTATTCCTTAATTTGCCAGAAGGACCTATAGTGAATAGCTTGCACTCCCCTGCAGGTATGATAGCCACTGACAATTTCATGCATTCTCATTCATTTACTGCAGTGGTTTTACACTCAAAAAAAAAAAAAAAAAAAAAAAAAAAAACCTTTTTAAAATATNTTATTATTATTATTATTATTATTATTATTATTAAAGCTTTGAGTTTAAACTGAGTAGTGATTTTTTATACTGAGGAGAGTACCACTCAAACACCATTCCTCCAACAGGTTTACTAAGTGTGCATAGAATAATAGAATCATAGAATCGTTTGGGTTGGAAAGGACCTTAACGATCATCAAGTTCCAACCCCCCTGCCATGGGCAGGGACACCCTCCACTAGCCCAGGTTGCTCAAAGCCTCATCCAGCCTGGCCTTGAACCCCTCCAGGGATGGGGCATCCACAGCTTCTCTGGGCAACCTGGGCCACTGCCTCACCACCCTCACAGTGAAAAATTTCTTCCTAATGTCTAGTCTAAATTTACCCTCTTTCAGCTTATACCCGTTACCCCTTGTCCTCTCACTACACTCCCTGATGCAGAGTGCCTCCCCATCTCTCCTGTAGCCCCCTTCAGGTACTGGAAGGCTGCTATTAAGTCTCCTCGGAGCCTTCTCTTCTCCAGGAGCATGAGAGCATTTGCCTCTTTTCTGGTGTCAGGTAAAGCAATAAATACAAGCCAAACAAATGAAAGGCAGACCTAAGAAGCAGAGGACTGAACTGTACTGTGGGAAGTTGTAGCTCTGCTTATAGGGACTACAGCGGGCAAACAAGCCAATGCAAATCCTCCAAGCTGCTGCTATAATGAGAAAAAACTAATGCAATGCCTGACTCTCTAAACAGATGAGTAAGAACAGGGACAAGTTTAACATTTATATATGACGAAAATAAAACAGATTGGAGAATTTATTTGTTTTTTAATACTCTTAATGCTCATCTTTCAAAAACTACGATGAAAAATCAGGGAAGATGCAGAAAAGAACTACAAAAATGATTTAAGAGCCATGGAAAATAGCTTATAGTGAAACACTTAAAGAGCTCTACCTATTTACCTTATCAAGAAGAAGATTGAGAGGTGATTTGATTAGAGTGTCTAAGTACCTTCACAGGGAGAAAACACTAACTACTAAAAAGCTCTTTAATCTAGCAGAGCAAGGCATAACAAGAGACGATCTGTGAAGCTGAAGCAGACAAATTAGAAATAAAGCACAATATTTTTTAACAGTGCGGGTGATTAACCACTGGAACAAACTGCAAAGGGGAAAAGTGGATTCTTTCTTGTCTTGATGCCTTTAAATCAAGCTTGGATGCCTCTTTGGAAGATTAAGCATCCCCTGAAGTAGCTAAGTTTTGAGTGAGACTTGAAAGGGAAGAGGAATGTTTACACAAGGATGGGAAGATCTTTTAGTGGGTTTGATGTGAAGGTATTCCTTTGGAAATAAGGACTTGCGGCATTCAGGAAGTTTGTTCTAATGATCTCATTGTCCCCTCTGCCTTTAAAAACCTTGAATCATGCAAAATGTAAGCAAAGCTTGGCCTTAGCCAGAGCTTTATTGAGTACAATAGATCTCTAGCTGGGGACCTGAATCCATTGAAGCAGAATTAACCGGTCCATCAAGGTTCTTCATTTTTAAATAAAAGAAAGTGGGAAATATCATTTGCTACCCTTGAATATTTTCTAGACTTCAGACAATTTCCTGTTCTGCGCTGGGACAAATTGGAGAACATTTTCAGCTCACTGAAACTTGCCGGCGTTTTGGGGAATGATGCTGTATGATAAGATTCTCTGCTTGTGTGGGTCTCCTGCAGTCTGACCTATAGTGGAATTGTAATCACCACAATGCAGCAGTGCAATAATAGAAATCATTGCCTGAGAGTCATCAGGATTTGGGTTTTGAAATGGTATTTTAAGTGTCCCGAAGTGATTTTTTTTTATTTATTTTTTTTTACCTCGTGGTATATTTGCATTTTCACTGATTGGTTAGATATGAAGGAGCAATATGATTTGTACAGCGGTGAAAGTGCAAAGTATTTGGGGTTTGAGGGGGAGAAAAAGCATTTCATGGCTTTTGCAGAGAGATGGGGAAAGGAGTGACCCCAAAATGAAGAAACAAAGTCTCAGAAGGACAAAGTTCTTGTAGAAAATTTGTGTTATTTGCATTTGAATATGCTTCAGTCCCAGGTCCAGCTGGGCAGGGTACATTCAGCTGCATCTCGTGTGCTATTGTGTGCACATGTGTCTTTGTGCAGAGGAGTGGTGTTCGTTTGGACCATGTCCCTGTGCACTGCTGTGGCTGCTTCTGCTGGTCTGCGTGTGCGTTATTCCGTGGATACATGGAGACACAGCTTTCAAATACAAACACACGTGTTTATGAATGATTAGATGAATAATGCTTTCATAGCTATCTGTTACAAAGAATTTTCTTTCTTGTCCCCTCAAGGTATAACTATGAATTAAAGAAAGATGGCAATTACAAGATGCTGCTGCCGCTGAACGAGAGAACCGGGACAGCAACTGTTGGCAGAGTGTTCCTTCTTCCTTCTTTCATTTGGCTTAAGACAAGTTTAGAGGCCAGTGTTTCTCCTTTGCACTCTACTAGCTGTTCCAGCCCGGAGCTAGCTTGTTATAACCCACTTAGTCACTTGGGTGCTGTCAGTCACCACTCCAGAATCAATGGTTGCAGATGTGAGCCTGGATGCAATGCTATTTCCCCTGCAGTAACAAGCAGTTGATAGATTTTATTTTAATTATTCTAACTGCTTTGTCTTACAAAAAAAGGGGAAGAAAGTTAGGGGGGTTGAGGTTGATCTGCAGATAAACACGTGCTTGCCAAAATGAGGTGAAATCTTTTGAAGTAGCAATTCCATATCCAAGTGCAATATTAATAACAATACAAATCATAAATTTGTCCTACAGGGAATTTGTTTGCATGAACCTGAAATGTCAGTTCATCAGGATTTTGCTAAAGGAAAGAAATATTCATCAGGCCTGTCATCAAGGGAGTGTAGTTTTCTTATTAAAAAAAAAAGGGAAAAATCACAAGCATAGGTACATTTGGAAATTCAGAACAGTTTTATTGTTATTGTTGTTGGTTTTACTATTATTATTATTGCTTCCTCCAGAGAGAATAAAAAATTCAGATGCTTCCACTTGCTTTGGAGGGATGGTCATGACTATAAGTTGTCCTCGGATTTATATGACTTTGAACACGTTTGTTGTTATATCTCATTTTTCTCACGTGGCATTCTCCCAGACGCCGCTGGCTTTCAAGGGAGAAGCAGGAGGGAGAGCATGAGTAGCAACTTGTTCCAAAGCCAGTGCTGACTTTTTCTGATGTTGTCAGATCAGGTTACCATTGCAGCTCTGAGGTCTTAATTGCATTCCAGACAGCCTCAGCTCTGGTTTTAACCCTAGTCCTTAGGAAATATCAGTGTTTCAGGGTGGCAGGTCTTGTAAGTTATGTATGTACAAAAGTTCTTGAAATAATGACGACAGCTCTGTGTGAAGGGAGGAAAAGGCTGCATCTCACGTATCCCAGGCCCTCCAGAAGTGCCTCAAACCTCAGTGGCTTGCACACTGGGGTTTGCTTCCCGAAAGAGGGAAACTTGAACACATAGAAATAGAATCATAGAATGATTAGGGTTGGAAGGGACCTTAAAGATCGTCTAGTTCACTTGTAGGAAAAGACTGCAGTCCTTTCTCATCTTCTGGTGAGGAAATGAGATATAATTAGGAAATACTGTCCTTAATTCCACCAGTTAGACTGCTTTCAGTCACCTTCTTCCTAGTGAATTTATCTCTGTTCCTGGGAAAAAAAACAACCAAAAACCAAAACCAACAAAATCAAAAACCCAACAACGTCTGTCGTCTACTAATAAGCAAATATTTGTCAGAGAATCATAGAATCACAGGATGGTTTGGGTTGGAAGGGACCTTAGAGATCATCAAGTTCCAACCCCCCTGCCATGGGCAGGGACACCTCCCACTAGCCCAGGTTGCTCAAAGCCTCATCCAGCATGGCCTTGAACCCCTCCAGGGATGAGGCATCCACAGCTTCCCTGGGTAACATATCTATTTCCCAAGCTTTTCACAGAAAGTGATAAGCCAAATGTCAAAAGAGATGAATATGAGAGGGAGGAAGAAAACACCTTGTTTTACATCCTGGCAAAGGTAATGCAAAGATGAGATGGTACTGGAGTTCCAGTGGACTGTGCTCCTGGAGGAAGACACAAATCCTCTCCTGGCTGAAGTCAAGAGCATAATTATCATCAGGTGATGACAGTTCCAGTTAGGTGTTCTAATATGATCATTCTCAGAAGGGACAGAAAGTTAGAACTCTGAAAATATTCGTGAGACATTTCGTAAAGAAATGGAGTGGGTCCTGCTCTCTGTTTTCATGCCTGCCTTGCTACATTTCTGAGCACAACAAAAGACCCTCACTTTGTGCAGAGAGGGGCCATCAACAGGAGGCTGGAGATGAGAAGGTTCCCCTTCCACCAAGATTTCTGAACATAAGAGTCTTAAGTAAACACAACAGAAAAAGGCTTCCGTACCCTAGGTTTTTAAAGCTGGAAAACAGAGATGGTACACCCAAACCTGTAAAGAAATTGCACCTGAGTTTTTTCTGTCTCTGGAAATAATTTAAAGATAAATGTTGTAACTCCAAATACTACTGTGGACAACTGAACTCCCGCAGGGTTCATGAGTCTCCTTTTAGCTGCTAGCATCAGATTTGGTTCTTACCTATAAATAGGGATACCTTGAATATATTCCTTTGTGTGAATAAGATGCTTCAAAATGCCCCCACCAGTGGAAATTTAGAGCAAGTATTTCTAAAAGCAAGTGACCAACGTAAAAATAAAATGGATAGCCTGTAACAATGAAAAAGGAAGATAAAAAATTTTAGAAAGTAGTATCTATATATAAATTTAACAAAAGATTATGACTATATTTTATATAATAAAAGAAAAAAAAATTGTATTACTGCTAGAATATTTGTCTTGTCCAAATCTTGGAGCCCTCATGCAGTTGAAATTTACCCAGCAATGAAAACCTGCCTGGAGTTGTTAAATACTGCGGTGTTTGACTGCTCACTCATCACAGTTGCCCCTATTTCAGTGTGAAAGATCTGCCCTGCAAGAGATTCGACTTACCGTGCATTTATTTATTTAATTTACTTCTACAAGGCCAAGTGAGTTCTGAGAAATGTACCAGACCGTGGTCTCTAGAGACTCAACTGCTCCTACTTAACTGAAGAAAAGCTAATGAGAAATTACTCAGATCCAAAATGTTATGCTCCCTCTTCCCCTCCTCTGCCCACACACAAGCCCACGCAGAGAACTGCAGATACAGTTTCCTGGAAAAGTTCATTTTCTAGGCTGAAAACAAGAGTTACACTGAGTATATTCTGCCTAAATTGGAATTTGGCTGAAATTTAGAGGGTCTCTTCTAAGAAATCAGTTAGGAACACTTATTCTCTATTCCACCTGCTCCTGACAGCACTAAGTCCCTCTTGTTAAAGGGCATCTATCTACTTCAGACTGAGCTATCCTCTACATTGACATATAGAACTAGTAACACGTATCTCACTACATCCTGGTTATATGAAGTACTCATTTTTTGCGGTTCTCTTGTTAATAAAATGCTCTTTCAGAAAATGGGAGATTAATCTGAACTCACAGTACGTTCCTTATTTTCTAGAAGACTGTCCTAAATATTAGACACTAGGTCCTTCTTCTTTGTTCAGTTTCACAGTCAGTGGATTAAAAGAAATTTGTCTTTTATACAGTGCAGTTTGTAAGTCAGCAGACTAAAAGAAGCAATCTAAATATGATCCTGGGTGTTTTGCCCTTACTTTAAAAAAAATGACATGTCACAATGTTTTTACCCTTGTTCACCTTTACTCCAAGTTTCTACTCTTTCATTTATTTAGGAACACTGCTGTTTACACTGCTAAGTTCTTGCATTTAAATGTGGGCTTTTTGCAGTTAATGGGGCTCATCCTGGCTGTCAGTCTCCCCTGCCTTTCTGGTAACGGAGTTAAGGAGACTGACTGACTTGTAGAGTAACTCTTGGTCTGGGATTTTTTCTAGGAAACAAACACTTCTCCTTTCTCTTTGATAAGAGAATGACAAAATTAAACAGTCTCATGCATTTTAGCCTCATACCTTAACAGTAATTGAGATGATGTGGTGGGTTAGCCCTTGGCTGGGGGCCAAACTACACACAACTGCTCACACAGTCCCTGTCCCCACCCAGTCTTAGGTGAGAGAATTAAAGAGGTAAATCGCAAAGAGGACTCATGGGTTGAGATAAGGACAATTTAATAACCAAACTACAATAATATTGAAAATAATACTATATACAAAT
>VZTO01011395.1:118247-144849 GCA_013400615.1 Syrrhaptes paradoxus | reverse complement strand
CCACTCCCCCCGTCCCCGTCCCCGTCCCTTTAGGAGTGGGGCCTCAAGAAACATAAAAAAATGGAGTTGTTTGCATTTATTTAGACTTTTGTGCACATAGTATAAAGAAGCAGTTAACCCAGGTCATGCAGCAGAGTTTGCAAGAAGTATTATCTTAATCTACCTTACTGCATGCGTCCCTGAGGCACCCAGCGTAACTGGGCTTTAGCTGATGGTGACCACATTAACAATCATCTTTTATGTTGAGCAGTATCACTGTTTTAAAGGGCTACATGGTCCTTTGTTGAAGAAAAAAATTGATGCTCCTCATCCATAACTGCAGTACATCCAATATTAGGTGTTTACTTTAAACACCTTTTTAGCAGCTGTATCTTGCAAATAGTTGTTAACTAATTAGGATGTCAGATTAAACCTGTTTGTTCAGTAGAGTAATCAGAACTAGGCTGGTAAACACACTTAATGTCACTCTGTACACAATATACCTTTTAAAGGAAATCTTACATGCTGCTGTAAACTACCTATACTTACATATTTTGCTGTATTTTAGAAGCTTGCAGAAGCGTGACTACATGGTGGTTTTTGTTCTGCACCTAGATAATCTTGAGCTCCTCACAATGTGTTCAATTGCACAAGTAAACATACTACAAATGAGCTTGATTTACCTATAAATAAGGCCTGCTAAACAAATATGAGTGTTACAGCCATTATTTTGTTCTTAAATAGGTGACAAAACGAACAGTTTGTGCTACTATTCGCACTAACAGCTGCTGCTCAGATGAGGGGCCAAGAACACTACTCATTGCACCCAACGGTCCTCCAGCAATGTGCTGGGGCTTCCAGAGGCTCCTCTGGCTGTGGAGTGCCTGTCCTCTCAAAATTTATGTTATCCAGAACTGTTATGATGGTGAAGAGGCTCAGCTGTCTTTGAGCTAGTCTTTAAAAGGGAGGGGTGCCATGCAATCAGCAGAAAACTAATGATCACCAAGAGCAGACTTCTACACAGAGGGAGGGGAGTAAGGTAGGAGAGCAGGTTTTAAAAGGACACTTCTTCCTAAATGAAAAGGATGTGTTCATTTTACTAAATTTTAGACTTTGTAATGAATTATGGAAGAGAAGCATTCTGCTTTCTTGTTGAAAGTACATTCAGCTTATTTGAACAGTTTACCAAATGAGTTTTGATTTGTTTCCATTTCACACAAAGCCACACACTTGATCTCAGTTTGCTCAATATTTTGGTTGAAAGTTGGAGTTTTTTCTTTCTATTTAAAGAAAAAGCAAAACGTCCTGAAAATAAGATTTGGTTCCTGAACAACTTTGTGGCATGCCATGCTGTTCCCCCTGCTGTTAAACTTGATGCTGGTACTAAATTTCATGCTAAACAAAAGCACTGCTTTGCACAAATCCTAACACATAAGAGTAACAGAGATTTTTTTGTGGACCACACCTGCTGGTACACAGGAGAACCAGAGTTTCTGTGGTTTTTGCTATAACATATTCATCACATTCAATTCAATGGGGTACACCATTTATGTTCAGATGCATGCATTTCAGATCTCTTAATTTCTTCCTCTCCTTAAATATCATGGTAAGTTGTTTTTTTTTCTTGAAACACATGCTTACCCATTAATCTATTTTTCCAAACTACACAACTAATTGCTTCAGCATGAATTCTGGTCTATATTAAATCCAGATCATGTTCTGCTCAGGGTAGCAGTCAGAAGGGTTAGGACTTCTTGTAGCTTTTTTACTGGGAATGATTCCAGCAAGACGTAACGTTGCCCTTGGAGGACATATTTGCAATACTGGATTCAGGAGGGAGTTCACGCTCTGGCATCCATGTGGGCACCTCCATCTGAGAGCACCCCCATGGTCCTCTTCCTCTCTGGTACATCCCAGTTTGAACATGCAGGACAGCAAGACATGCTTAAGAGCATCCCAGCCAGGTAATCCACACTCAGCCTCCCTCTTGCAATGCCTCTAACAGCAATGCTCAGAGCTGTCTTCAAAGCCGTTGATCTTTATTCAAACAGTTGCTATATTTTTATTCTTAAATAGTTTGCAACTCAGCAACTCACGGGTATTATCTGCAGTGCCCGCTTGCAGTAAGAATAGTTAAGTTCACTATTATTCTATTTTCTGTCACATCCTAAACTGTAAGAAAATATTTCCTACCCCTTGTAGAGTCCACAGGCAAAGGCAGCTTTAAAGAAAAAGGTCGACGACGTCTTATATTAAGACAGGAGGAAAAAAAATAAAAGTTAAATCCTTGGGCTGGAAAAAGATCAGCTGAAAACTTTTTCGAGAAATAGATTGATTTATTTTTTGCAAGCTCTGGGTTTATTTTTATTTTACACCTTGATACTGCAGAGCACTTAATAAATATTTACCAGGAAGTCACTAACATAACTATAGTTCTGAAGGCAGTCATGTTCAGGAGGTGAAGAAAGTGAGCAATAACATGAAACATCTGAATAGCAAATCTCTGGACACACTGCAGCAGGATTTCCAAAACTTAATCTTAAAGATTTAAATTAAAGGTTTTGGTTTACAGGCATTATTTTTTCTGTTCAAAATTAAAATATGCCAAACAACTCAGATAAGTTCAGGTAAATAAATGCTAATAGTCAGTGTCCAATTTTCAGTTATAATGTTTTTTTTGGACAAGAAACCCCCATGTTTTAGTCAGCTTTAGTGAAAATTAATTACATGAAAGTAGCTGTTCCAAGAAACTCCTGACAAAAGGGCATACACAGCTGTAACTGTATATTATACTGTTACAGTATAATTACTATACTGTAATAATGTATTAAAATAATTTATTTATTCTTCCATTTATGTAACCTCATCAAATCATCTTCCCACTGGATCAGTTGTGTGTCAGTCTTCGTGGCTGCAGCAGCAACAAAGCATCACTGAAGCATTACAGAGAAAACTGTCGTAGAAAAGGATGTGCAGTTTGTCAAGAGACAGCTGTGACTCTTTTTAGCTATATAGAAACCAAGAACACTCCAGTTTTCTTGCTCCTCACAATGGTTTTCAGTTGTATTTTTAATTACACGTTTCCACCAAAATGCAGGATGGAGAAAATCCAAAGCAGCTTTGTATTTTAATAAGAAGAAAGGATATTTAAAAACAAACAAAAAAAATCAATCCAGTAGTGCTCTGGGGTGCAGACAGGAGCCAGACGGTGAGGCTGAGGAAGAAAGCCTTCTGAGGCAGGAGGGGAGAGGAAAACAGGCAAATGGTTTTTTTTGACTGATCGGAAGCAGATTCTTCTCACTTCATGCAGGCCAGCACAGGCTGTAGCTGCAGCAGCTCGCTGGCAAGGCCAGCTGGGAGCAGAGCAGCTGGCCTGTCTCACCAGCCCACAGCAGCATTTTCATACTGGGCAGCTTAGGACATCTGAGCTCCATCCTGCGCTGGGGATCCTGCCCTCAGGCACTTCAATTTCAGAGCTTACGTGCAACCGAAGTACAATGACGCTACAGGTGGAGCTGACATCAGTGGAGCCAAGGGTCAGATTTTGTCTCCTCATCCTTCATCTCAGATGCTGAGTGTCAGAAGTGACAGCTGTAGCACATGCTGGTTTAAAGACGCTTCTGAAGACATAAAGATATGTCTTAAATAAATTCAGAGGCATGATTTGATCCAAAGAAGGGATTGTGTGCTCAGGATTACTCTTTCCCCAAAAAAACTTTCCCTTACAGATCTTGTTCTTCAATGCTTAAGCAGTTTTGGTTTTTTCTGGTTTTCTTCCCCAGCAGTGGCTGTGTTTCAATACTTTGGCGAATAATTTGTGCTGCCAAGTCATGACTTCATCCAGGCTCTGGAGCTCAGAGCTAGTATTGCTTGTATTTTGTAGGAGATTTTAGGGCCTAGAAACGCAAGGCATGGGCTTTGCCTCCGTGCCATGTTCACACATGTGGGTGTAACTGCCCTGTCCAAAACAGGGGGAATTATGTCTGTGACTGCTTCCATCTATCATCTCCAGTAATCCACTCTCCCACCAAGTTTCAGGTCTGCTCCATGGTCAAAATTGACTTTTCCCTAGTGTCATGTCATGCCCCACAGCACAGCCAGCTCCGTCAAATTATGCTGGTATACTGGGGCTCTCCTGCAAACTCTACGTATCTTGCAATACTGTTGGATAGCACCTGTCCTTTTCATCCTATTTCTCTCTCTTGACTGTAATTATACCACCTTTGACCCATTGCATTACATCACCAAAGTGACCATCCCTATGATACGAGTAATTTTCTTATATAGCTAGTCAATTTTATTTTTATTTGTCTTTAGAACGGGTTTCTCCAGGCTAAATACTGGCATTATCGGAGAATATATGGCACCTATTGTCTGCAGCACTTTCTGTGTTTCTCTCATACTTAAAAAGTGCTGGCTTCTCCCTTTGCTTCCTCTTTTCCAGGCACGATGATGGTAGAGATATAAGTCCACATATTTTCTGTAGCAAGAAAACATTCCAGAAAATTTATTAAAATTCTCCATGTGTCATGATCAGATGCGAGAATCAGAATTCCTTAAAAAAACAGAAGGAATCATGCAAATTTGAGGGGGTTTTTTTTGGTTGGTTAGTTTTGCTGTTGTTGTTGGCTGCCCTTCTTGCAATACATGACCTTTTTATCAAATTCTCAGCACCTAAGTACTCGTGCAATGCCACCTTCTGGCTGGATTACTTCAGCTCTTCCTGCAGCCCTATAATTTATGGTTTGTTTTACCCTTCGTTTCAAAAAACCTTTTAAAATGTTCATTGCAGGTGCAATATTCAGACTCTTCTGCTTTCAATGTACTCTACTGCCTTCCTGTAAAAACTTGCTTAACTAGTCACATTCTTTACAAATTAATTAGCAGCTCCTGGAATTGTTTTCAGAAAACTTTGCACATATTTATATGTGTTCTTTTATCTGTGCAATGTTTGTGTACACTGTCAAATAACAAAACAGGTAACCTGTGGGTTGACTTACCTTCGGCAAGATAATGCAATATCCTAGGAAATTGTGCCCAAATGCTAGGAAATGACCCAGCACACTGACAGCCTATCCAGGATACATTATCCAGATTCTTCACCATGTGCTTAGAGACACAAGCTACGTGGCCACAACACTGAAGAGCCATTGTGTCCAAGGGCCAGCATGAACTCTCAAGTTTAAGTCACATGAGGTAATTATTTAGATATCATTGTCTGAAAATGGGCACCCTAGTCATTCTGTTCTATTAGCTAAACTTTCCAAAAGAACAAGGGGAGCAGAATGGAGCCAAACCACTTTTTTCCAGCTGAAAACAATTCATCGTCTTTATCTGCTCATAGGACTCCAGAAGCAGTCTTACAAGTGCTGGTAAACCAACATCAGCCTGCTTTTGTAAATGTAATTTTTCAGTCTGTAACTAAAAAATATTTTAAATGTGGGTTTAGGGTATGATGATCTAGCTCCCGAACAACCACCTCTCCTTGTGCTGTCCTGCACCACTTATGGAAATAAGCTATCATTAGAATAGTCATCTGTGTATGCGGGTGCATCTCCTCAGAGGAGTTAAAAGTTAGATTTTTAAAAAGGGAGTAAATCAAATATAAATTAAAAAATTTTGTCATATTTGGGACAGGTTTCATGGGCAAAGCTTCAGTTCTGTCCTCCTACTGATTACTGCACTGTGCCCCTTCCCCACAGTCAGGGTGCCAAAGGGATGGTCGGGTGCTGCCATGCAGCTGCTCTGTTGTGTGAGTACAAAAGGAGAGTGCTCCTGTCTAGGGAAGCCAGACATTCCAGTGCACCTGACTTTTCTAATATTATTATGGGCCAAAAAGTGATTTTTATTCCTCATAGTGATGATTCAGCAGGAATCAGTATCTCATTCAAGTAACACTACCAGCAGTGCCATGTTGCCAAGTCAGACAGGAAGAAAATGTGTTTCTACGGGGTTTCAAAGTGATGTTTGATGCCCATAGAGCAGACTTGGACCAGAACATCCTCTGTAGTCTCACAGGCCCCACACCAGCTGAGCAAGGAAGAAATTGCGTGCAATTATATTGCCCATTTCTGCTTCTTTTGGTGGAAATTGCAGGGAGTGAGTGATATCTGCCTGGTCTGGGATCAGCAGCCTGGCTGCAGGTCAGTGCTGTACAGGTGCCTCCAAGCAGCAGAGGACAGGCGATGGGAAGGTCTGTTTCCCCTGCCATGCACTCTCCTGCTCCTTGTGCTGCTCAAGGCAGACGGAGCTGCCTGCGCCCAGAAGAGTGTCCCCCCCAACTCTGCCCAATTAGTGCCACTAAAAAATTGTCCAGTGTAAAAAGGCATCTTTGCACAGGCCACATCCAGATGGCTGGAGGCCATTTGATGCTTTTCACAGGCTGGACTACTTGGTGGCTTGTATTTCAGTATGCCATGTGTTTTGCTTGCTGCAAACAACAGCAAAGGGAATCAGGAGCACTGGGAAAGAACTATATTGGTTATACTTGCAGCCCTACTTTGCAGTCTTGGGATTGTCTTTAAAAGCTGTTATTAATTAATTCTTCTGCAGAGAACTCTTGAACCAGTGTATGTAACATTCAACTTTTTTCTGTGTGTATTTTGACATTTTCTGTCACACCTTTTGCAGTTCTTCTGCTAAATCATTAAACACGGTTACTTAAAACTGCATTCTGGTGTCACATTCAGAAAAAAGTTTGAACAGAAAAAAAATGAAAAGAGGGAATGTTTTGAAGATGATGAACTACTGGGATTCTTCACTTTATTAAGATATTATTAATTCCATATTTGACATAAATGGAAAAAAAAGGACACAGTAAAAGGACAACAAGATCAAAAAACTGAAAGAAAATAATTTTATTCTGGGTTAAGACAATCCTAGACTGAAACAAATATAGGCGTTAATTTCAAACATAACAGATAAAATATGTGAATTTATTAATTCTTTTTATTAACTTCCTGATTTTTTTTTTTTTTAATTCTGGCATTAGGTGCATCTTTTTGCAGGAACACCCAAAGAAAAGAAAATTCACAGCAAACTCTGATAGAAATATTCAAAGATTCAACAACAGCCAAGCACGTGTGCATTTAAGCTTCTTTTTAGAAAATGTCAATTTCTGTTAATCACACAACATTCTCTCTATGCCCCTAAGGTATATTAGTCACCTACAGGGACTCTCTCTCCAGCTGGTTTATATAACATCTCACACTTTCCACTCGGGAAGTAGACATGAACTTGGAAAAGGATTTCAGTGCACTTCAGTACAGCTCCCACTCTATGAAAAGAAATATTTTACTCTAAGTATTCCTGATTTAGAAGTTTATGGAAATACAATTAAGAGATATTTGCTGTTATATTTTTTTGCTGCTGGGAAGGATGGGAAAGGTGGGAATAATTTCCAGCTATTATACTAGTCATTTCAAGAACAAAAATACATATCAAAAAATGTCATGTATTTAACTGTAGTTGTCTTACTGTTAAAAATCATACTGCTCAGTTATCTGATTTATTAAAAAGACTACTGAATAATCCATTATAATCCATTAGTATGACATATTTCTTACAGTTCAAATTAAAAATTAAATAACTTAAATACCAATTTCATAAGTAAAAGCAGGGATAATCTTCAGGGCATATAACAACATTTCTGTTTGCCTTGCTGAATATTTGTGTCATCAACACAATGGATATCCATATATATCCCCATAGCCAGAACACTATAAAATGAGAACTTCCCTGAGAGATTTTCCTTTGCAATCAGGTATTACTTGTTTTAGAATGATGACTTCACAACTTCTACTTAATAAAAAAAATCATAACTAACTTGGAACTTCACTTCCAGGTAAATTTGTGAGAACCAGTGCATCACCATACTAGAGTCAGCTTTCAAATCCCTTAAGGAGCTTTGGTGTGCAACGCCCGTTACTCAGCACTGGTTTTCCTTCTAAGGCAGACCTTCTCTTTATTGTCTGTTTGCCCACACACCTCTGGATTTTCTGCATTTCCTGCACTACTCGCAGTATTAGCTAAAAGAAAACCAAAACATAATATAAAAAAATGATGCCATAAAAATGGAATACACTGTTCTGGAGCTGCTTTGTTTCAACAGAGATACAAAACAGGTAAATCAGGCTCATTGCTTCACTTGGAATGTGAAAACTGTCCCATGGCTTTAATAAAAGTATTTGATTAAAAGACATCTCTCCTTCTAATCTGCCTTATTATTACTTCTTTTTCAGGTTAGTCATTTGGCACCTCTGATGGAAGTTGAATCCTTTCCCAGGCTTGTGGCAGAGCTGGGGGAAGCTGTGGCACTTGGGCAGGCTGGCACAAGCTCACCCAGGGCCCCGGTGCTGAGGGGGGGATGCTTGCCACCTTCTGCTAACAGGTGAACGACTCCTGCTATAGGACCTTGCACCCCTTCAGGGTCCAGCTGGCCATTTATCTGGCCTGTGCCTTGGGCACACTGATCACGGTGCTGGGGAACCTGCTTGTTGCCACCATAATTTCCCATTTCAAAGTCCTGCACATCCCCACCAACCTCCTGCTCCTCTCCCTCAACCTTGCTGACCTCCTCCTGGGGCCAGCCGTGCCTCCCTTTAGCACCATCCTTCCATAGACAGCTGCTGATATTTTGGAGATGACTTCTGTAGGCTGCACACCTTTCTAGACACAATCTTTTGCTTGACCTCCGTATTTCACCTGTGTTTCTTTTCCATTGATTGGCATTGTGCCATCTGTGACCCTTTGCTCTGTCCCACCAAGTTCACCGTAAGAGTGGTCTGCATTTACATTGGGGTTGGGTGGTCAGTGCCTATGGCTTATACCTCTGTCTTCCTCTACACTGAAGTGATTGCAGAAGGACAGAGCCATTTTTTGTGAGACATGCCCTGTGTTGGTAGCTGTCAGCTGCTGTTCAACAAGCTCTGGGAGTGGTTGAACTTCCCAGTGTTCTTCTTCCTTTGCCTCATAATGATTGTTTTTTATGTAAAAATATTTACTGTGGCTAACAAGCAAGCCAGGCTGATAAGCAACATGAATAGGTGTCTCGGGTCTCAGCTACATGTAGGGGCATCCAAGAGCGAAGGGAAAGCAGCAAAGATTCTTGGGGTAGCTGTAGGAGTCTACCTCCTGTGCTGGTTACCCTTTACTACTGACACCACAGTAGACACTCTTCTCGATTTCTTCCCTCCCTCCCCTGATGTGTTTGACATCCTAATTTGGTTCGTTTACTTCAATTCTGCCTAAAATCCCTTGATCTATGTATTCTCCTACTGCTAGTTCAGGAAAGCTGTGGAACTAGTTTTAATTCATAGGATCTTTTGTTCCAGGATATCTACAGTAGACTTGTACCAGGAATGACCTGAGACTTCACTTGCATTGTATAAAATACTGTAGGCCATATCATAGTATTCTCATTCATATTCTTCAACACTCACTTATCTAGTATTTCTCTTCTTATTTTCTTTTTTTTTTTTTTTTTTAATAGCTGGCTCGGGCAGATCCCAGGTTTAAATAGGCATGCCATTCTGTGACTCAACTTCCACAACATTTGTCCCAACAAACATGCCTTACTGAAGTCTTTGCGTTTATCATGTGATGCTGACAAGTGTTTGAAAATTGTCTGTAATCAGCTACAGAAGAGGACCCTGTCCATCCTGTCCTGAAATAGTTGCTGCCTATTTCTGTGGACATTTTCTTCACAGGCAATTGTCTTATTTTTACACAACACGTGTGGTGCTGCCTTACATAATTACATAGTGTGTATGTTAGTTTTTAAATACAAGAAGGCATAAGGATGCAACTACAGGGGAGATCAAATGCATGTCTAAGCTAGTGGCCAACAGTAGATGAGAGAGTAAGGATATACCGACATTTTTTACGTTATTTTTCTAGCCCACAGGGACATGCCCCTAAACTAAAGGCTACTTGTGGGAGGTACAATCCTGAACTCCTCAGTAGCGTCCACTGAAGCCCATGGAATCTTTGCCTGTTTGATCTGTGCATGTAAGGAGGCTGCTCCATACCTCTGAACACTCTTTTTGCCTTGCTCTGTGTCTTTTGTACTCCTGTTGCATAAAGTGAGTTAGAAGAAGGGGGAAGAGGGAGGCCAGGAACTACACTGGGTACTCCAACTCCAGATATCAATAGGTGTTATGATGTTTTATGTTTTGTTTTTTTAATTTCTTTTCCCTGACAATCCTATGATTCCACATGCTCCTGTTTGCTTGTTTCCAATGAAATGTGTAGGTCGGCCTACAGAGATAATATACTTGGGCTGAGCAAAAAAGTCAGTGTAGGTTCTCAGTTTTCTTCAGCTATGTTTATATTCTTTCACGAGGCCAATTTTAAAACTGTAGATGCTGATAAGTTGAGATCTCTGTTCAGCAGCAAGATGCATGGAAAAATTTTGTACTATTTTCTACCTCACTGTTATGAACATTTTATCAGAAAAAAAATTAAATTGTAGCAAGCAGTCGTAACTCATCTATAAAAAATTAACAAGCTGACAAATAACAACTCCAATAATTTTGTCTTCTTTTTCTGTAAGTGGTATGTAAAACTATTATTAGGTTTGAAGGTTGTTCAAGTCCTTCTAAAAAAGTCATTCCGTCCTATAGTCAGCTGCATATTTTCCGAGTGACAAACACTTAAAGAACAAACACTTAGAGAAAGCATGTAACTAATTGTAAGAAACCAGATGATGTCCCATAACCTGCTGAAAAGCGGTCAATTTTTTTTCAAATGCAGTAGGCAAATGAATCAGGCCCTACATGTGTAAGAACAAAATAAAGGAATCGCACAGCAGATATTCTGCAGGAAATCAGTGCAATGCTGTAACAGCTGCTGTAACAGCTGCATATTTTTATGTATGCAATAAACTAAATGGTAAAACTCTTTTCCCTCTTTTTTATCTTATTGTTATGTTTATGCAAGGCAAACTAGTTTCGTCTACTAGTACAAATAAGCTACAGCTTTGGGATGTTGTATCTGTTCTAACATCTGTTTATCTCAAACCCCATTTGGTCTTGTTCATAATCTTAAGACCCCCGTCAGAAGAAAATATCAGTATTCAAAATATTTGAAGCTAAAGCATATGTCTGGAGGGAGGAGAAGGGAAAGAGGGCCTATGTGTTATTTTCAGGGATGCTCTGAATAGTGACCATAAAATGTTGGTGTTTTTAAACTGAGACATTTATGAAACCTTATGTTTGTAGTTGGAGTGTCATTCAATCTCACTTCATTCTCCCAGTGTCTGATAACCTCCCAGTTTGCTACATTAATCTTCATTGCTTCTTAGGACAGAAGCCAAGGCTTGTTCTGCTGTTTCTCTTTCTATTCAAGCTGTAGCAGAAGGTAAAAACCTGACCCCTACTGCATACTGGTATAGACTATCTGTAATAAGGGTACCAAACTGAGGGACCAGGCCAAAGAGTGAAAGGAAGAATTGGATTCTTAGAAAAATTCAGGTGTCAAATTACCATAGAAATACATAGAAAATCTGTGGTACGTCTTGAAAGACCTAGACTGTGGGACAAGTTTTGTGATTAAGACTCTTAAATTTATCTGTTCAGGCTGGTGTTTATAATTACAGTAAATGTCTAAGCACTGATTATAGCTACAGCCAGGATGGCTATTTAAGCTCAGGCTTTAGTCAGTGGATACGCAGGATGTGAATCATTTGCCTTGTGCCACCTAAGGTGCCTTAGGCAACCTGAGATGCCTACAGGGGGCTAGCATCCAGCACCAATGAAGCAGCAGCTGAGAGCTAGGTGGAACACATCTAGGCATCTAAAATGGCACTAGACACCCATCTGTGGGGCATCAAGCTCCACAGCAAGCAACGTATATAATAGACGTTTAAACATTTATCTATGTAGAAGTCTGCAAATCTCAAACTGAGTCGTGTCCTAAGGGCATCCTCACAACATCTTTCATTGACACCTTTTGCTCTGAACTAAATGTAGTCAAAGTGATAGACAAAGGCAACTTCCACTGAGTTTCTAGTTTATTGTGATATTTTCTACTAGTCCTCAACAGATTACAGAGGATATATGCCATGAATGCATTCAGTTGGCCACTTATTTTGTGAGGCCCATTACACAATCTGTCTTTATAGTTTTCTTTGCTTCTGTGGAAGTGGATGAGCCTTATTCCCTCGATAGGTTACCACTGTCTCTGACTGCTGTATAAGGACTATGCCATAACATTGGGTGATTGTTGCTAGATGTCCTTTTTGGCTAAACAGCAGGCTGGAACAATGGAGAGAGGGAAAAGCAGAAAACAGACTACCAATGTGTACAGTAACAGTGGCAGAGCAAACCAGTGAGAAGAAAAAGGTGCTAAAACTCTAGGAGCAGCCACGATTTAAAAGGCATTTTCCTCATCTTTGTAATCCCCCCTCTGTCCTCTTGGTTTTAATGTCTGATCAATTTACCTAGCCAGATTCTGTCTGTTTTTTTTTCTTCACCGTGGTTTCAAAAAGCAATGAAGGTAATTATGAATTGTAAAATGAAGATGACGAGGAGGAGCTGTAAAATTACGAAGATTGATTGCTCAACAATGACCTCATTTTCCAAATTAAAATCTATCAGATTCTATCAGAGCTAGCTGCTGACCCCAAAGTCCATAGATTTTGTTGCTTTTCTTTCCTTCTGTAGATTTGTATTTCTTTATCTCAACAAAACATTGCCATTTAATTTTATGCCCTTGATAATTATTTATCATTTCAAAATGGTCTGGCTGAAGTTAGAAAGATTATGCATTTTAAGGTACTACATAATTAAAGACTGGACTTTGAAACAATCATGTCATCACTAGTGTGGATGAAAGCATTGTATGGTCTTTGAATATCAAACAGAAAGGCAAAGAAGGATTTGAAAATAAGTTGCTAGTAAACTTTTTCTTTTTTTGGAGGGGAAGCATTACCAATATTGGGAACAGAATTTTTCTCTGTTTATTTAAAACATATATGGTCATGTTAATTACTGCTTCTGGAGAGCAAGTACCAGCCTAAATAACATGTGAATGGTCAATACCGTATTTTTAAGCAAATAGGTTTTACAGGCCATTCTGCAATATAATTAACCCATAAACTTGTTCGGGCAGGAAACCATCATCCATCATAATTTTGTACTGCATCTGGTGTAGTAGCAACCTAATCTCACTTTAGGTTCTGGAGCCGATATTTTAATTAAATTAACAAATAGTGATGATGACAACAATAACAGGAATTCATCCAGCTGGTGGAATGCATCAGTTTCATGCCAGTTTGCCATTGGTACCAAATACCGACAGCATTGCTCTTCTTATCTAAAGTTAGAGACACGCAAGTGAAATGTGACAGTAGAGAATTAAATTCACCCACAAGGTAAATTACACACACTGAGGCACTGCTTACACCTTGGAGAGAGGACACTCATCTGGAATACAAGGCCAGGGTTGGGCTGCGTCCCCCTCATTTAATCGTGCATCATGTAGGCATGGGGAGCTGCACGGAAAGGAGTGCCTCGTTCCTGCATCACTGGCTGCCCTAATGCTTGTGCCACCCATCCTGCTTGGCCCGTGAGCCTGTTGGTTTGGTGCCAGGGCTGGAACAGGAGGTGGGAGGCAGAAATACAGAGGAAAGAGGGGCAGATTCAGGTACCAAGCTAGGAGGAAGGTGTGCCCTTTCAAAATCACACTATGCTGGTTTTGGTTTAATTTCTTTCAAACGTGAGATACTATATTCAGTATGGATCTTCAAACAGCATGTGTTAGAAGTGAAATCCCTTTTAGCTCAGCTTTGCATAAATTAACAGAAATATAAAGGGCCTATACTCTGATCTTCAGTCAGTGAATATCCAGAGTATCCTCCATGGTATGCTGTACCTGTGAATAGCAGGGTCTCAACATTTCCCCGCTTTATTTCCACAGAGCTTTCCCTATTTCATTTAATCAATTGAAATCTGATCACACTCCAAAAGCAAGAGGAAAGGTAGGTGAATACATGATTCTGAACTCAATCCCCAGGTAATGCTGGTGTGGAAGCTCTAGAAAGAAGCCAATGAAATGAGTTTAGAGACCGAATTGTGTAGCAGTGCTTTGTTTCAGCATCTGTGACAACAACACTTAGAAACAGCTTCTTTAAACTCTCACCCATGCACCACTGAAAACATTCTTATTTGCCAATTTTTATCTAAAAAGGGGAAATAGAGCACATTTTCCCAGTCAAAGGCTTTTCCATAGGAGTTAACAAAAATCTTTTAAGAACATACTGTGCTCTTAGCAGTATCTGATCAATAAACAGGACTTTCTGGCTGGTCCCTTAGAGGTATCTTCATAGTTATTTTATATATGAAAGAGGCTGTTTAAATATTTTCATTGTATGGTCAATATTTTAATGAAAAGTTTGGTTTATAATCCAGCTTTTCCTCCCAGGCTGTAATATCTTTGCTGCAGCCAGTTACTTTAAATAATAGTATCACAAACATTTTTAGTTATTGAACAATGAAAGGTGGATGCTGATGATAAGTGAGCTAATAGCAGGTGAGCACCAGCATTTTGTCTGTAAAACACCGAGCATGAGCATCGCTAGGAAAGTGTGTGGATACCTCTTTTCTGTAGCATGAGAATAAACATCAATGGGTGATGTCTGTGTATTCCCCTCAAGCTACAAAAATAAGTACTCAAGCAGTGATCTGCAGATAAACTATTCCCAGTGACAAAGGGTCAGTTCTTTCAATTGGAAGCACATACTTGAAATCTGATAGAAAAAGATGTACTGTTCTCTGGAGTAAAACTGACAGTGAGTTCAGCTGAGGGTTTATAAAGCAAAAGAGTCAACAAAGTTTATATGACAAACTCATGAAGATAAAAATCAAGGTGAGGCCTTAATTCAGAAGGGATATGCATTATACTCTCATTAGTGCACTTGGATCTGCTTCAGTACGTCAACAGCATGGGGGGAAACGCCTGCCCATGTACGAGTGCTAAAGTCATTGCTAACCTGAATAGCCTATTAAAACTAGAATGAAGATACATACAGCATTCCTGCAGCAAATGATAGGACAGGTATATCAAAATGGGTTTTTTCTTAGTTACTTTAATTTATGAAAGTGAGAAAAGGATATTTCTGAGTATCAATTAGCTTAGGAACTATATGCAGCCATACCAGTCTTGGAGGCTATGTTGTCTCTCCTTTCAGCATGCTTTGAGAAACATCAAGAACCACCAATGTGTATCTTTCTGTTTCAGGCCTTTAAATTAACTCTGTTGGGTTGTCATTTTATTGGATTTTTCTATCCATGTTATTTGGTTAGGTTGTTGTTAAGGTGTCCACTGCTCTTGTTATTTCTAAATCTTACTGATGACCAGAATCTACAACGCAGCAGAAATAAATTGCACTTCCCAGCTTCTCCGGCTCTTCCTCAGGCAAGGCTGGTCTTGGGAACTGCCAGGAGGAGGCAGGTCCCCGGTTCCAAGCAGGTGCTGCGCTGTTTGCTCTGCGGTATTTAATGCACACGGGGGTATCCTGCAGGTGAAGCAGCCTAGTCCCAAGGCTCTGGGGAGTATCTGGTCCTATAATTTTCCCTTTGAAGAACTGGGGGGGGGGATGCAGAACTGCCCCAGCAGCTATGCAGGCAGGCTCAAGGCTCACCTGCCGCTTCCTCTCAGGCAGCGGGGTCGGGAGGTGGCTGGGTTTCCCCACGGCTCCGCTGCCCTCGCTCCCTGGGGCCGCGGGGACCGAAGCCCTCGCAGCCTCCCGCGCACCCACCCAGTGCTGGCAGCCACGGGAAGGAACCCGCCGCTTTTCCGTGTTCGTGGCATCAACTGCTCCCTCTCTCAGCTAAATACTGTAAACTCTTCGCTACAACTCACCTTTAAATATATCTGTTAACTTCCCACTCACTTTTTTTTTTACGTGTCCATTCCCATCTGGAGACGAAATGACCAAAACTGAAGGCGGTGCTTCAAAGCAGGATATTAGTGTAGTAACATCTTATTTTTCACTGTAATATTCTCTCATTACACTTCTCCCTTAATTGCGATGCAGCAGCATCTTTTCCTCAAATTAAGCTCCCCCCATCCGGCTTTTTTCTACTCGTGCAGGGCTGCGGCTCTCGGCGCTGCAGGGTTCCCCTCGAGAGCGCCCGGGGCCCGCCAGCACCGCGCTGCCACCCGCTGGCCCCACCGGCCCCGACCACCAGGCGCTGCGCCGGGAGCTCCCCCTGGCTCAGCCCCTCCCCTACCTCCCCGCCTCGCTCGCTCTGCCCGCCGGGCGGGGCAGCGGCACCGCCCCTCCTTCCCGCGGCTCCGCCGTCACGGCGGGACGGGGCGGGGCCTGTCCGCCCCTCCCCGCCCTGCCACTGCCGCCGCGCCCGGTGGAAGCAGGTTCTCCGGGGCCGGGTAAGGGCAGCGGGAGCTCCGCTGGGGCGCCGGGGGTGGGTGGTCGCCGTCAGCCCGGGAGAAAGGGCGGACAGGGCGGCGTGCGACCGGCCGGGAAAGGGCTGACAGGCGGGGGGAGCCTGTCAGAGGGTGGCGGGTGGGGCCACAGCGGGCCGGGGCCGCTGCTCCCCTCGGGCCCTTGCTGGGGTAGGGCCCCCCCCGGAATGGCGCTGCCGCCCAGCCTGGGGCGANACCTTCCCCCCCCCACCCCTCCCCGTGACACCCCCCGGTACCAGGGCTTTGGGCTGGACGCTGACCGTGGTGCTCCCAGGAGAGACGCGGGGCCTACAGCTGGTGTTTTACAGCAGCTCGTGTCGGGTGGTGGGGTGGGATGGTCGCCTTCGCCGTGCTGAAACACTCTCCGAGCTATTCCAGAGGTGAGCAAAGAGTGTCAGCAGGAGGAAAAGAGATTATAAAAATCACCTATGTAAATAGCAAGCCTGGGCCTGGTGCGCCAGGCCCCTGGCCCAGCGTTATCGCTGCTTTCCTGGCGAACCACTCATAGCTGCACCGGACACGGGCACTTCTTGAAACTGCAGAAGGAAGTGGGAAGTTTCGCTCTGCTTTGCGTGAAATGCAGGGCACTGTATCTTCATTGAAACTCGGTGATAAAATCCCAGGATACCTATTGCCAAAAGCAATGCGCTCATGTGGTGTGACTCCCTCCACTGATAAACAAGCTGTGCAAAGGCACAGAGCTGTGCTGGCAGGACGAGCGGAGCCCTCTTGACCATTCATTAGCCGGGCGTGTGCTTTGCCGGCAGTGCAGCCCTTCTGCTCGGAGCTTGGGGTTTTACGCAAGTGCTGTTAATAGAAAAGAAGGAAAAGAAGAAGAAATAAAAGTTAAAGTATGTTAAAATAATATGAAAGTGATGCTAAATGGTGTCATTCTTATGAACTGTTTTTGTGTTCCCTTCATGAAGACATCTCTTGTAGTCCTATATCAGAATATATCAGAGTAGCCCTCTTGGTGGCTTACAATGAAGTGAAAGTCTTTTGTGGGGGAGAAGGGGGAAGAGGCCATGAGCCTTATGTAGTAATTAGCATCCTGGTAGGCCTCAGAGAGACTCGACATCCAGAGCAATCAGATTTTGTACAAAGATAACCTCCCTCAGTGTACTTGATTCAAAGTTTGGTTCAAAGTGAACAATCTGCCATTAGGGAGATTTGGGTGTGAACATGTAGTGCGCTAGATATCCTGTGGTTCTGGTCCATCTTCGTTTTCCCATGAGATGCTGTTTGTCTGCCAGCAGCACAAGAAACTTGGCATTTCAAAACAGTCATCTCAGGGCCATTTTCAGCACTCCCTTTCCCTCCCCAGCAGTTCCAGTACCCAGCATTCATTTTCCTGCTTCCTTAATTTTTCCTGCTTCATCATCATGCCTCTATGCTTGGTGTGCTCCTAGGAAACATAATTTCCTTACTTAAGGCATTTGCTGAGAACTAGTATGTTCTGTTAGGCTTGTGAAAGCCATGTGTTTCTTTCACCTATTCGTTATAAATTCTAGTGTGGATGAATTGGACAATGATAAGCGTATTGGTTTTTTAGCCATATATGCTGAGCGTTGGTGATGCATTAGGCCTAACTGTATTTCACGCTTCCATAATTTAGTTTTCCACACTGGGCAGTTTTAAATGCCATCACTTTAAATTATTTCTTTGTTGGACAGAGTTGTTTCTAGGGAAAATGACTAGACGTTGACCAGTAGCACAATCTAATATTTATTTTTTCCTTTAAAAAAAAATACTTCTAGCTGTTACACTATGTAAGCTTGGTTTTGGTATGTTTCAGGGTGACTAATGTCACAAGGCTGCGGGAACTGGGCAGAATGGAATAAAAAATTAGCTTTTGACATCTTTTATGTTAGTGTTGCTGCGTTAGAGCAAATAAAGTTTTAAATAAACTGCTTACTTTTCCCTATCCTATTTGGATTTAAGTTTGACTTCTACCTGAAACTAGATAATAAAATCTGGGAACTGTTTTTTTTAAGAAGGCAGGAAGGAATTAATTTTACTGCTATTTTGTTTGTATGTTTATTATGCTCCATAGCTGGTTTTGGGAAGCCCTCAGCTTGCCTTTGTGGACCAGGATTCCAGCACATTAGGAGCTATAAAAGCACAAAGTAGAAAATACAATCTCTGTCTCTAAATATTGTAGCCAAATAGAAGGAGAAAAAAATAGATAAATGCAGAAAAAAAACTTAACCACCCTCATCCCCACAGATTTAGTGCTCACCTAAATATTGGTAAGTCAGTTGCTATGAGTCAGTTATGAGGTGCTGTAGCAGGGAGTACCTATCTTACAGCACACAGTCTGCCCTTTATTCCAAGAACAATTTTTTTTTAATGATTAATTTTACCTGCTGCAAAGTTACTGGTAAAGTCAGCAGCAGGTGTTGTTCAAAGATGGCACTTTTTGTTTGATTGCCTTCAGTAGATGACAGAGTCACTCAGTAGATGTACCTCATTTCGTCTCAGTATTTGGGTGGTGAAACCTACTGAGGTGAAATAGATTGAGCAATGTTACATTGCAGAAATCTTACTAATCATGGCTGTTACCATGATACAATTTTTCTGTAGCTAACATTGTGACTGGCTGCAACTTTTTTTGGCCAAGGTCTTTCAGCAGTTTGTGATTTTTGCCTGTGTTTTCACCCTGATTGAAAGATTTTGCACTTTTTTTTTTTTTTTTTTTTGCAGTAGTTTACAAAGGAAGTCCCAATTAGGAACTGAGTGAAGCTTTGTTTCTGTGGCCTTTATTTAGATAGAAAAAATAATCACATACAAGAAAGCCCCATGACTTGTCTCTGGGTATTTAAAGGCATAAAATCCTAATTCAAATTGGGTTTAAATTTTCAAGCATCTCTATGGAATGCAGTGTGTACTTTTTGCTTCATGAAAGTTAAGGATCCGTGTACACATTTCTGGGTCCTGATGCTAAAACATTGCTTAAACAGTAAAATTACTGCGTAAGGGTTCTTATCAGAATGTATATGGGCTAGATTTATAGGAGAAGGAAAACTGTTAGAAAATTTAAATGAGAAAATACAGAGCAGATTAGGTGCTTATTAACTGTAGCTGACTGGAGCCTGCCATATAGTTATATGACTGCTGCTGAGATCTAACATGTGCTGCACTCATCATGTCACATTGTTTTGTCCTGATGGAGCTTTTAAGGATGGCACTGGGCAGCTGCTCAGTTGTGGAGTTCCCGCTTACTTGTCTGCATAGGGCAGTGATCTGTCTGCAAATAAACAAGGGAAGTGGATTTTTTCTGTGCCTGACAAACAACTTTCTAGAAAACAAGTTGATACTAAGATTCGTTTTTTGCTTGGGTGTGGAGTAGCAATGTGATGCAGGAACCAGTGAATGCAGAAATTAGGAAAAATATATAGCAATTCTTTAAATTTCATGTATGTACAGAGAGGTCCTGCTTCACTGAGTATTGATGAAGTATTCTGATTCTTTATTTCATTTGTGCCAGTAGACTCAGTTCTTCAGAATTTCTTCAGTAGGTTGACAAGCCGAGTTGCCACTAGGTATACTCCTGTTCAAGGACAGAGATGTTGAGTGGAAGATAAAAGGTACAATCAAAAACTCACACCCGACTGAAACTTTTAGAGGAACCAAAGACTACCACAGATGCAGCTCTGTTTCAGTTTGAATGCAAAGCATACTTCCCTCAACTACAGCTGACTATTAACTTTCCCATTTTAAAAGTTATGCAGGCAGTAATACCAAATACATCATGACAGAGTAGTTAAATGCTGTGGAAGTGAAACGGGGTAGTTTCTATGGAAATTCGGGGTCTTGGTGAATCCTCCTATCACCTTGGTATGGAAGGAAATGCTTGGTGCATGCGTCTGCTTTGTTTCCTGGTGGTTGAAACACTGACCTTGTCAAAGGCATTAGCAGAAGCCCGGTTGACTTCCCAAGAGTTCAGCTATTTGTGTTCTCAGAGGAGTTTGAATAACTCAGCACTAACCAGTGAAGGGTGTGTGAGTAGAAGTAGAATGTTTGTTTGGTTCAGACACCCATGTTGCTGTGAGAACTAGAATGAGAAAGTTCACACTTCCCATTTAAAAAATAATAATAAAAAAATAGAAAATTTTCCTTCACTTTGGGCTGCTCAGTTTGTTTCTTCTTGACTTAGGGAGTTGTTGCTGGTGAAGACTGGGAAGTGATGAGAGCCGATGGCTGACCCCTTGCCTCTCTTTCTGTCTGCTACTCAGACCTGTAGCTTACCCTGTCACTAGCCTGTGTTATTAACACACTCAGGAATAGCGTTGCTGGTGGAAGAATCTGTATGGAGTAAAACAGCTGTGAATTTACACTGCTATCCTACAAATTTACTATAAATCTTGATTGAAATGCGTGTTGATACAAAGAATTGTATCAACAATTAGAGAGATCTACATGTGCAGACAAAAGCTAAACTGTATCCTGTGGACTTCGCAATGTATCATCTGAACAACCTCTCATTAGGTGCTGTGTTTGGCTGCCCAACTATCTAGCTAGGAAGTTGAAAAGCTCAAAGTCTTCTGTATTGTACAATCTGTACATTTTTCAGTATCGTGCAATGTAACTTGTTTAAAGATACTTATAGTTAGCTGTAGAAATTTTCAAGACAAAAAAAGAAAGTCAATCACTGGTTTTGTCAAGACTTGGGTGGAATATTCTGTGTATACCTCTTGGTTGTAATGCTGTTGCTGAGAGCAGTGTTACAGGCAGCTGTCTGTTGAATACAAATACGAAGGGAGAACAAACAATTGTGAAGGACTATTTCAGTTAGTTCTGTAGCTTTTCTGCACAAGGTAATTTAGTCTCTTTCTGTCTCTTCTCCCACGTATCTGCATGGTAATGTTTAACTTTTAACATTAAATATAATATTTAACCAAAAGTATTTTTAGCTAGGGCTAACTTTGTAGTTAGCATGCTACTAATGTGTTTAGAAATAGTCATAACTTTTAAAAGAAACAAACAATGCCAACAGTTCTGAGAAACCTTTTCAAACTGACTTATTTTAGGTGGTTTCTTTGGATTTTATACTTATGATTGTATGTTCTGCTAAATTGATAGAATTTCCTTAGTCAATACACCAAGGGATAGAACCATTCACTCTAAAGTTTGGATGAGTTTCATCCTGCAATACAAATTCAATGCAACACTGCCTGAATTTTCCAAAAAGATCAAGGGTTATTATGCCAACCTCGGACTAGATAAGTGGGATTTAGGCTGGCTGACTGACTTCAGACTTTAGTCTGTGACCCAAAATAACTTGCATCTGCATGTGGTACAAAGACAGGAAATAATTCTGTAGAGAGCTGTCATGCCATGCAGATGATTGTGCAGCAAGTACGTAGAAGAGCACAAATACACTCCCTGTCGCCTCATCTGCAATCAGGTTATTCATTACTAGGGGATACTTCAGGGCCTGAAGACTCCAAGCAGGGTTTGGGACCCTGGTGCAGCAGCCATTTCAAAATCATGCAGGGTTTGTCTTCGCGGTAGCAGCAGCTTGCTCATCCAGCATGGGTAATGTAACCTTCAGGGCAGCATGAATGATCCGGACCTCTGTAGTTATATTGCTGGTGAAATTCTGGTGGGATGTCTCTGATCAGTGCAATATCTTGGCAGCTCCACTAGAGATCATTTCATATCATAGAGATATGAAAACAGTTGTTTTTTAAAACAGCCATGGTGTTGCTGCATTGTATTAATACAGGGGTTTCCGAAGGTGAAAGAAAATAATATTTGGCAACAAAGTTTTTTTAAAAGAAAGTTCATAAGGACTTGAGTTTGCAAACTGTAGCACAGCTGGTATCACACTTGACAAATCAGTTGGCCTTTTCATTTCCTTCTTTTCTGGGTAAACATTTAAATGTGCTTTCTCTCTCTCCCTGAAAATGAGTTTTAGCAGTGTCTGTTAATCAGAAGCTGACAGGACAGGAGAAGAGGACATTGCTTGGAAAGCATGTGGTTTAGTTTGAACAGTGAAAGTTTGGCAGACTGGTGAGGTTAGAATGTTGAACCCATGAAGGTGATGTGCAGGAGAGTGGAAAGGATAAAGCTAAGAGTAAGCACAGCCTGGATAAAATAGTGGGATTGTATTGGATGCACATATGCTTGATTAGTCTGTGTTCTCACTGGAGAACAGTTAGATTGCCAATTTTGATTTGCGCATGTATCCTAAGCTATGCCTTGTTTATTTAGATTTAGAGTATCTTTGAGCTTGTGTTGAAATTTGGTCTGTATGGATGGAAAGCAGGCTGAGACATCTCTAGTAGTTACATGCTGCATGATTGCATGTGTGTACTTTTAGAGCCGGTGTATTTATGAGTATTTGTGTTGTCAGATTTTGACATTGTAAATAAGATATGACCTTTCTGAGTACAAAAAGCATCCCTAAAAATGCAGTTGTATACCCAAGTTGTTGAAAAATGAGTTCATACTGAGAAACACAGCAGCTGAAAAAGGATAAAGTGACAATTCATAGAATTTGGATGAAACTGGATTACAGCTACAGCTGAAGTTGATACAAATGATTGGTGTTTAGAGGGAATTAGGTGCCTCCTTCATTCTGATATCTTGTGTGATACCTGCTGGGTTTTTTTTCCAGTGGTCTGTATATGCTTGGTTGTTTTGGTGGGATGGGTATACGTGGTGTGGATAATGAGATACATGGTGTGGAAATAACCATATAATTGGTTTGAGACATAATTCAGCATAGTATTTGGCATTGACAGGTTAAATGTACAGCTTTTTTCTGGAGTCCCAACAAATGAAAATGCATATTTTTTTCTTTGTTTGCAATGGGGGGAAATATGTAAGAAGTGTGGCAAAGGATGTAGTTTCTGTGATGTAGCTGCTGTAGACTAATTGCAGATCTTGAGCCATGTGTATTACTTAATACTTTTTAAAGAAAGCGTTCCCTTAAATTCCATCCTTGAAGTACTGTGTTCTTGGAGAGGGTAAACATTAGTATATGTAGTTTTCTTTAATCTTTTCTTGTGCATTCTTCTTTAAGAGGATGATCTTTGTAAACCAATGACCAAGATATAACTCTGTTTTCTGGGGGGGAGGGGTTTAGGTGTCCTTAATAGGTGGAGACTATCTGACTTGTTCCTCTCGTGGATGATCTTGACAGCGAATCTACTCCGCCATGTCGTACAGTGCGGCCTTTGGGGATCCTAACCAGCTAGCCCAACGCATAACTTCTAACATCCAGAAGATCACGCAATGCTGTAAGTTGCATTTATGCATGTTTTCTATAAAACTCTAATAATGGTGGTGCCCCCCATTCAAGGTTAGTTTCTCGGATTCATCCATGGGAATTCACTCTTTGACTTTACCTGCTCATTTGACAGGCTCGTGACACCCCGCACAGCAGATCCAGTCATTTGCATGTATGGCTGAGTGTGATCTGTCTTGTGGGAGTGTAGTGCTACTCTGTATTCACCAAATGAATAAATAATTAGTAAGATGGCTGTTGGTAATAGGCCAGTTTTGTCCTGGCCAGTTATGTGGCACCTTAAGATGGTAGGTTGAGATGTTTCCTGAGCAAGGATTGCATAAAATGTTTGCTCGAGTTTGAGTTGTTTAGCAGGGACAGAAGCTGTGGCCTTGCACCTTCCCCTTGGAAGTACATATTAGGTATGTAATAAGACTCTGTAAGTTTTAATATACTTGTGCTTAGATTCATGCCACCTATTTTTTTTAGCCATGTAACTGGGGTGTTCAAGTTAGAGGTAAGTCAGGCTGCTGGGGTTTTCAGTCTTCTTCCCTTTCCCTCCATTTTCCATTATATTTTTAATATGTGTGTATGTATATATAAAGCAAATACAACTCTCACAAATTATTCAAAGTATACTGTTAATTAGAAGGGAGCTAGCCATGAACAGCATGTGGCTAGGTTTTGGCACGCATGTTTTTAATGTGTGTTGTGCAGGACATAGTGTACATGCAGAAATGGGTATTTTATTATTAAAACTTCAAATGAATTCTGATCAGTTAAGTATGTCAGTTTTTATTAAAACTTTGATCTTTGTTTTGCAAGACATTTTAGGAGTTAGTGTATAAAGCACAGATTAATGGCACAGATTGGGCTTTTGCTTATTTTTTCAACTACATTTTGTATTTTCTTCCAGAAAGAATTTCTTTAAATCTCAACAGATGGGAAGAAAAATCACAAATTTGCTTTGTTGAAAAGTTTCTGTACATCAGGGTTGTATTTTCTCAACCTAAAATTGCCAAACTGGATCCACAAAAGCCTATACTTTATTTCCTGACATCTGCTCCGTGAATTCACTCAGTCTCATGGCTTCCAACTTGCTGTTCCAGAGACACATGCCAACCTGTAACAGACACCGAGGCTCCAAAATATAAAAAAAGAAGTCTCAGTTGTCAGGTGAAAAAATAAAGTGAAACTGGTGGTTGAAACTGGAGCATTGTGAAGACAGTTGCTGAACAAAATTACCCATCTTGTGCTGGACTCAAGTCCTTAGTCTCATCCTGCCTGTTCCATCTCCTCTCTTGCTTCTGCTGTGTCTCCCCTCCCCTTGTGATAAACAAGGCATACTAATGTCTTATGTACACATTTCTCGCTATTTTGTTCCCATGTGTAGTACCTGTCCATCTTTCTATTGGAAGGTGTGAGCTTCAGGAACTTCCAGATCAAATGGGGAGAAACCAGCAAGCTTAGGGACCTGTAGAGCTAGTCAGCTGCTGGGCAGGCGTCTCTTAGACTGCAATTTATGATCTGAGGGAGGGAGGGGGAGAGAAACAGGATTCTTGACCCTAAATCCATGTTTTTCCTTCTAAGCAGTTGACTTGATTTTGCAGTTCTGTACAGAAATGCTTAGCATTTGTGAGATGTGTCAATACACTTGAAATCTTGGTTAGCCTGGAGTTGTTTTAATACTCTGGTTTTCAGAGTGGGATTAATAGAGCAAGAGAAGTTTCATTTCAAATTATCAAACCATTTCAGGAGGTTCCTCAAAACCAAATCACACTTCTGATAACATGCAAGCAAACTTTGAATGCTACTACATTATGAGATTATAGATTACTATGGATTAGTTGAAAGGAAGCTGCCTCTTCCCGATAGAAGCTGGCCCTTTAACTTGTGGGAGAAATACAGAAGAACTTCCTGAATTAGACAACACTGTGCTCCTGAGGTTTCATAATACACGAATGTTTTATAGGAAGTAGCATTGGTCAGAACAACAGTCTTTATTGTAACATTTCTTCAAGGTTGAATTATTGCACACACACCCTCCAAGTAATAAATTCCGTCTGGTTCTTGATTAACTGTTTTTGATATGCCATACATATACAAGACAAAATACATTTATTAAATACCTCACACTTCATAATGCAGCCACATGACACTGCTACTGTATTAATACTTGTGATCCTTACCTCCCTTCTTTCCTAGTTCATGTAGGTCACTGTCACTGATTGACAAGCAAATGGTTTAGCACACCACTTCAGTAATTAAATCAGTAGCCAGATAGTAGTCTTTTTGGTTTCTGTTGTTCTGTGGTAATGGAAAGGGCCTATGTTTGTACCAGGTAACAGCTGGGCTAGCTTAGCACCCTTTTAACTTTAAAGAACATATTTTATTGATCTGTTGATTCAATCATGCAGTTGATTGTTATGTTGAAGATGTGTTAAGAGTTGTAAATTTCTTCTACTCTGCCTGAATGGCTGGTGATCTGCTACAGTAAATGCTATCTGTAGTGGGCTGTTTGAGTTTCTTTGGAGGAGAGGGTATTGTGGGTCATTTTTAGGACCTTGAAGATATAATTGATCTAGCTAATGGGAAGCAGCATACACTGCTGTCTGCACTCTTGAAATTTAGGCCACGAGGGCACCTGTATGTGTTTGGGGTCCTAGATCCCAGAGTGTTCTGTTTCAGCTGTTCTTTAAACAAGGATCCATGCTCTGTTTTGTGTTTACAGCATATCTGCAGAAATAAGTAATTATAACATCGCTTAGCAACATCGTCCCCCAGGGTTCAGTATTGGGACCTGTGCTGTTCAATATATTCATCAACGACTTGGATGGGGGAGTAGAGTGCATCCTCAGCAAGTTTGCTGATGATACGAAACTGGGAGGAGTGGCTGACACACCAGAAGGCTGTGCTTCCATCCAGCGAGACCTAGACAGGCTGGAGATTTGGGCAGGGAAAAAT
>VZTO01011395.1:105177-117979 GCA_013400615.1 Syrrhaptes paradoxus | reverse complement strand
TTGCACTTGAATATGAGAAAAAACTTCTTTCCAGTGAGGGTGACAGAGCACTGGAACAGGCTGCCCAGAGAGGTGGTGGAGTCTCCTTCTCTGGAGACATTCAAAGCCCGCCTGGATGCGTTCCTGTGTGATCTGATCTAGGTGTTCCTGCTCCGGCAGGGGGATTGGACTAGATGATCTTTCGAGGTCCCTTCCAATCCCTAACATTCTGTGATTCTGTGATCTGGGGAATGGAGTCTACTTTCCTCAGCCTGAAACTCAGGTTTTGCTTGTAAACAACATCTCCAAGCTGAGATTTAGGGAACTAATCTGTGGAGTGTTTCTCTGTGCCTTTTGTTTAAACTGTTCCACTGAGCAGATGAAATTGCAGAACTTAAGTCTCTCCTTGACATCTGATTTAGAGCAGCAGGCCTCAGGCAGGAGAGGGAGAATTACGCTCTCAGGCTGACTCCTTGCATTTTATTTAGAGAATCCATGTGACTCTCTTTGAGCAGTGCTGTAAACCTGGGGAGCCTCAATCACATGTGCTTGAATGAGCTGCAGTGTTGTGTGCTGAACCTCAGTGAGGTCAGTGAAGCCTGCAAGCTATGCCTCACTGGTTTAGTTTCGGGTCTGTGTTAACAGCGATGAGAAGCAGATCTGTAAACAGCTAGGAAAACTTCAGATTTGAAAAATAAAACCAAAGAAGTGTATAATGAGCTTTGGCACCTCACACTTAGGCAGCTGCTAAACTTGCGATTAAGGTTTGAAAGTCTGTCTGTCTGGAGTCTGGTCCAAAGTAACTGTAATTCTCATTTGAGGCCTATCTTATAGCTGATTATAAACTCTAGATGGCACACATTGTGCTGGACTTTTGAAATATGAATTTAAATGTGGTTGAGGTTTGTCCCTAACTTTCTGAGTATGAGCAACAGGAATACAGAGAATAGAATATAAGGAATGGTGCAGGTTATAGAGCTCCAACCTGTCTGGGCTTTGCAGATAGAGAACCTATTATCACGGTATTTTAATCAGTGTTTACTGAAGGAGCAGTAGTTCCAGAACTGGGTTTTATAGGTTGCACTCTCATTTATGTGGCAGCTTAATGACAGCTGCTATTAACTCAAGAGAAATCTCAATGCCTTCCTGCAGTATTTCCTTGAAATTTTTCTTGTTGGTCACTTGCTTACAGCAGCTGGATAGACAATGAATGAGAAAGAGAAACAAGATGAGATAGCAAAAAATATTTCTTAGTGACAAAATAGGTTCTGCCTGCTTACAAATCTGTATTTTTACCAGGCATGTTCGTTTACCATACTAATAGGATGAGAGCATTGAGTACATATTGTGATTTTGTTGTTGTTGTTGTTTTCCTTCTCCTCTTATTGAAGAGCATGTGGCAAATTGTACAAGAGGAAATCTGATCTTTGAACAAATGGAAAGATGAAAGTAGAATAAGTAAAACAAACAAAAAGCCTAATTTAAAAGCTTTAAAATATATTAATTTCTGACTTCTACAACTGTGAAGATGAGGGGAAGCAGTTCTTTGAAATCTTACAGTTTTCTGCATTTTAAAGAATTGATTCTCTGTGCATAGCAAAAAGAGGGAAAGCAGTTTGTTTGAAAAGATGTTCCCAAGAGGGAGCAAAATGGGGGTTGCATTCATCTGCTCAGCGAACTCCACAGTTGTAGGAGTAAGAAGGATATGGTTAGAGGAGTAGGAGCCTCTTCTACTCAGCTGGAAAGATTTGACTTGTGTCTCTGACAGGAACTGTGCAAGAAGAACTAACCAGACATGGTTTTTCCTCCCTGCATGTACTTCTCAAGTCTCTCTCCCATGTGTGGGTCGTTGTGGAAGCAGACTTGTATGCCTTTGTTTTGCTTTGCTCTTGATACTTTCTTTGTAGCTACCAAATATGTCACTCAGTGCAATCCCTGAAGAAAAGCAAGAATGACACAGGCTAGATAACTGTCATGTCTCTACTGGCATGTGAAGCTGAGCTTTGGGAGCTGTTGGCTTAGAAGCAGTTCAGAATCTGGCCTTTTGCTTGAGAACACAGAACAAAGCCTGGCATTGATAAAGAACACCTAGTCTTTGAGTTTTAGAGAATTTCTGGTTTGCAAACTGTAATCAAACATTTACAGAACCTGCACTAACTGAAGTGCAGCATTCGTATTCCATCCCTACCTCTCCCTTCCCAGGTCCTCCAGTTTATAAAGGTCATGGCAGAATTTTGTGCAGTAGTAGTTGCAAAGTCAGTAAGAATGGCATAATCTACCCTTGCTCAGTATGGGCAAGGTCAGTGATAGAGTACTTGACTTGTTCATGCACACTGAAAATCAGCCCAGCTGGAAAAACATATGCTCTGGATATTGAAAGATAATAAAAATAAAACAAAATTCAGTAGCCACAGTCCACATATGGCTAGAGGGACTCTGTTTGGCTTTGCAAGATTCCTTCTCATAAGGATTCTTGCCTTCTGCTGACTTTATTTTCTGTTTGTTAAGGTAGCACAAATGTCAGTTCATGTAGAGCACATTCCCAGAAGGTCAACTTCAGTCAGCAGAGATTCCTCTGTCATGTGATACCTCTTCTGTATCCACAAGTTTATTCGATTTCTGTTGAATCCCAAGTTTTCTATAAGCCATTATTTTCACTGAATGTTGTTAAAATGGGAGTGGATTTACATCCATCATATGACTTTCCCTTTCACTTTATGTAACTGTAGAAAATCATAGATTAAATCCTGAAAAATATAAGAGTTCTAATATTTGCCTTTTTGTTGTGGTTTAAGCTCAAACATTCATGAAAAGCTATGTATGCCACTATGTAACACCAACAGATGTGCATGATTGTTCTTTAGCTAAAGAAGTACACATATGGGCAAGTGAAAAGTAAATGAAATTGCTGAGGTGTTGAAATCTGAGCCTGTATGAAAACTGAAAACAAAATTCTGTTTTGTCTATATTTAAAGTGTGGTTTTGTACAGGTGTCGGTTTAAAGCAAACAGGCTTAGAGTAGGACTTGTTGAGACTTAAAAATGACATTGTCAGAAATTTCCAATTCACTGCAGTTAACCAGAATTTAACTGTGGGAACACACTAATTGGAACAATTTTGTTGTTATTGTTGCTGTTTTTGGGAAGGTTTCAGTAAAACCTGGAAAAGGCTGGTTATTTAAGTGTTTTAAACATCCATTATGGTCTTCCGTGTACCATTTTGTGGACTTTTTCAAGACTGAGGGATTGAGCTTTAATTTGCTATATCCAAGTCATAATCTGAATATGGAGTATAATAGGAGGAGGAATTCTGATATTTTGGGTCTTTCTAACTGCCTGTCTTTCTGCAATGAGATGAAGTCATGAAGCCCATAGTTCTTTTAGAAATAAACTATTTCTGAAAACTTCAAGCATGAATTATTTGCATGCTGTTCCTAAAGGCTTTGTTCTATGTAAAACAGCATATATATATATATATTTAAGGTTGTATGCCTCATAGATTTGATTATGATTTTGAAGGGTTTTGTTAATATTGTTCTGTGTTTTGTCTTGTTTGTTAAAAATGTTTTAGTTTTATGGAAAATGACATATGAAACAGTGTCTTATGTGGATGACATTGCCCAAGAGGGACAGGGTTTTATTTCTGATAGCAGCAGAATAGAGTGAAAAATGGGTCTTCCATGTATACCTCAGAGAGCTATTTGAGTTAGTATGTGCAGAAAGGTGGAGTTTTTCCTTGTCCTACACTGTTCTGCATTACCTTAGTTATCTAGCCTGGGCAAGATGGGGACAAAAGAGCTCTGTAAATTAAGCCATCTTAGTTTGGAAGCAGTTAAATAACACTTGTAAAACCACTGTGCAATTTACAAATAGCAAGGCGACCAGTGAAGACATCCACAATTTTGTCTGCAACTGTTGCTTTTGCTGATGGAGAAAGTATAAATGGACTCACCTAGACAAGATAACTTTTGCAAAACAGCCTGCATTTGCAGCAGAGAGGGAAATGGATGCGGACAGGGTCCTCATGCACCTTCCTGTCTCTAAAAAGTTAAATTTAAGAGTCTTTCTAAGATACTTAAAAATACCTACTCCAGTTCCTTTCTGTCGGATTTTCCTACTTGTGGGCAGGAAAAGAGCAGAGTGCATGACAGTGTGATTACCCAGAGAGCCCTTTATCAAATCTCCTATATATAAGTGCTGTGCTGGAGGCCGTACTTCAGTTAGGGCTCAGAATAAACCTGGGTCTTTGGTTGACTGCAAATGACCCCTGGTGTGGCAGCTACATGCTTAAGTTGCCCAGGCTGTGATATGTTGCATGTCTTTGCTTCTGTGTTAGCTCCTGGGTTAGCTTCCTGTGTTAATGATCTAACCTCTTAAAAAAAACAAGCTTTCTTCTTGTAAGTGGGTTGGGTTTATGGTGTTTGTGCAGCTACTGTTTTCTGCACAATCATGCATCATTTTCATAACTTAATAAGCTACTGGTATTTTCTAGAGAACTGTTCAAACTTCGGCGTTTCACAGAGTTACCAGGGACATTTTAGGATATTAATATAAAGTGATTATAACTTGATTTAATGACTTCCCCTTGGCTGAACTTTAATAATTGATCACATGATCAGTTACTGTACACTTAAACAATGTGTATTTAGTGTGTGGTATGCCCACATTAGAAGAACAGGCACTACTTTAATCCCACTTCACCATGACCTTGAAAGACCATTGTCAGTGGTGGTATACTAGCATGAAATAATGACAGCAGCACTGAAAAAAATGAAGGGAGATCCCAGACTCCAGACATTGTTACTGATGTTTCTGGTCACCTGGGGACATGATTCTGTTTAGAAATGCTGAAAGCTCTAATGAAGTTCAACAGGAATGGGTACAAGACTTGGTGTTTTCCTAGTTTTTCATGCTTAATGAGTCATTACAGCTCTGAGGACAAGCTTCATCGCTATCCTCATTTTATTTTCTCCTTCCCACAAATACTTCGGTTACTGTTTCTCTGTGCCAATGTGTTATCCTGTTTTAGATAAACAGTCTAATACGTTGTGTGAAGACAGAATAAAGCAAATTACTTAAAACCAAATTACTGATGTTTTTAGATATTTGATTACAACTAGGTGAGCTCTTGAGGATGGGGGTGCTTTTTTTAAGCTGAGATGTTTTGACTGGTGACCTGGATTTGATTCTTCTCATGAACTGTCACGCTTGGTTAAAGTAGGATTACTAAGGTGTACAGCACTATGGCATTGTGATTTATGTAAAATTTTAGTAAATGTAAACTATCCTATTAGCTTTAAAGAGGTACTTATGCTCATACAGAAAACTGCAATCTGCTGAATTTGTTGCAACTACATTAGGTTGCTATGTGTAACAGCTTTTAGAAAAGATTGATCTAGGAATGTTTGCTGCAGCATCTGTCCATTTTTAATCAACTACCCTCAGCTGAAGTGCAGAAGGAAAACACATTGAATTGTATTTTAATAAATAGAGGAAGTCTCTTGTTCATCGGCAAAAGCAGTTTGAACTGATGTAATTTTTACAAATAATTCTATTCCCATAACTTGCTCTGAAGTGACTCTGAAATTTATAAGATTCCATGTAACTTAATCTGTAACTGGATGTGCTGTTATTTGATTCGCTTGTTCAGCTGGAAACAGGAGATTTCTTCATAGCTACCCAACCAGTGGTAGCATATGTAAGGTCTTTGAAGCATTTCTGAATGGTGACTGTGCTGGTGATGTATACACTGCTTATTTGCTGTATGAGCAGCAAACTTTGTGGAGCAGATTCTGCTTATGGTGCATACAAAAGAATGCTTCGCTGCTGTTTATTCTGGTTGGGCTCAAGAGTGAAGAAGATGACTGAAAATCAATGGCTTTACATCCCCATTGTTAGTTTTAGTCATGTGAACTTTAGGCAGTGACTAAAAACCTGTGTCTTTTTAAGTAAAAGATGGTGGCATGGGGGTGACCCTCACCATTACAGTTAAAATTCAGGAGCAGCTGTACCTGCTGGTTGAAACAGTGTTCTGCTTCTTCTTCCTGTGACAGGTCCCAAGCCTTGCTGTTCTGCAAGGCAGGTTTCATTGTACTCGCCCTGCCTGCTTGTCTGGTTCTTGTCCTCTGCACTACAATGCCTCTGTGTTTGTTGCTCCTGGTGTTTTTTCCATGCACACTCAATGGGTGCTGCATTTCCTGTGGAAGCTTTAGACTGTAGCTTTATGAAACTGGGCAACATGGTGGGTCTGGCTTGGACTCTAGCACTGAAGGAAACTGCTGCTGCATGGCTATAATGCAGTCTTGTGCGGTTCAAGTAAGAAGTGAGGTTCCAGGCTGCAAAGGGGTAATAAGCAGCACTCATTAAACGTATTTTCCTCCAATTTCATGCTTCTATGTTGTGGCCTTCTTTTCAGTACTCTGTGGGTTTTGTGTTGGTTCACCTCACTCTCCAACTGTAAAGCTGCAACAAGCTTGGTCATGGCTACTTGAGGGTTTAAAGTTTGGTTTTCCAAAGGTTAAATAGAATAGAGGTTGAGATGGGAAGACAGCTGATTGTAGGTAATCTGGGAAAGCTTCTCTCCTGTAGCAGGAGTTATTGGTAAGTGTTCCAGAGACCAGCCTCAGTTTCCCTTGTCTCATGCTAGGGATAAAAGTGGTGCTTGGACACTTCTCAGTCCTTCCAGAGAAGTTGGGTGACCTACAGTCTGCTCTTCATTTCGCTCCTCTTAGTTAGTTCTTTGCCTTTCTTTACTCAAGGGTTTGAGGTTTCTTTTACCTTTTCTTCTGCAACAATACTGTTGTGTTACAGCCTGTGCAGTGATTACTAATTCTCAGATGGGGATAATTTTGTTTCCTTTTATGTTCTCAGAGTCAAGAAGTTGTTTACATTTTGGTCTTCATTGCATTAATTAATTTATTTGTATCTTTATTTTAAATGTGCAACTTCCTGTGTGATCTTAAACATTTTCATGTTTAAGGAGCAGAACCAGCAGTTATGTCAACATCGATTTACTTATGGTAATGGAACAGCTTTGCAGAACCAGCTGAAAAACAAGGGAAGATGAGGAGAAAAGAGATGAAACTTTTGTCTTTCCCAGCCAGCTGTTAAGCAAGGATAGTCTGTGATCCAATATGTGAAATAAGTTTTTATCTATGGAAAATATAGTACGTATTGCAGGTCTGGCAGGAACATGTTTCTCAAATACTCCTACCTGTTAAAAAAGGTAAATATTTCCACTTTAAATCTCATTATTCCTGTAACTCATGTAGAGAAAAGGAGGCCTTTTATATGAGACACTATTACCATTTTTTTTCTGTGCCTTTTTTTTTTTGTTGTTCTCTTCAACTAGAGCGAGAGCTTCCACTGACTAGAAGTGGAACTACTGTTTGGCTTAGTAAGAGTAAACATGAGCTGACTCTTAAATACTTTTCTCTGTAGGAATTCAGGTTAGGTCTTAATTGTTTCTCTGGCTCATCATTAACCATGTCTGACCTGTTCCTGAGCATGTGACTGGTCTGCTAGTAGCCAAGTAGCTTTCATCAGCTAATAGTTATGTATTATGAGATCTAGATAGGAATGTCACAAAGACAAGTGAAAAGTCTTCCTACTTATACGGTATTGCTTCTTTATAATACAAGATTCATTTTCAGGTGGAAAAAGTGAGATTCTTTTCTTTTGCATGTGAGGCAGCAGTTGCTTGCAGGAAACGCATTTTGCTTATGTGGTATCGTGCTCCCTGTTTCCTGCACTGCTCAGTTCCCAAGGGGTACATGTCTTCTGCTGTGGCTTATTGCCAGCCCACAGCTGGCAAGATGCTGCTCCTGCAGGGTTGCAGTACGAGCCCTGAAAGTGCTGTTATCTTCCTTACATGCAAACATCTACCCTGATCTTAAGTGTAGATGTGGCTGCAAGAGTCTGTGCACCTCTGATGGAGGCTGTTGCCGTATCCTGGTGGCTTTGGCAAAGAACGCCTCTGTGCATGTAGTGTGTGCCCTTCTGCAGCTCCTGAGCAAAGTCCGCCAGCTAGCTGTGCGTACCCAAGGAACATGAGCTAAAGTGTCAGACTTTGCACTGAAATGGATTAAAATAATGCACAAGATCCAGTCAGGCTGTGTTACAGGATTGGTGATGCTCAGAAGGACAGGAGAGACCTCTGGTAGTCTTATTGCCACTGTCTATCAGATTTTCTTGCGAAGTTGGAAGAATCGGGAAGTGGGGAAAGGAAAACCATAAAGGGTGAGGTAACCTAGGAACCTGTCAGAACTGTGCGCTGATCTTTGGTCCCTGACTGTTACCAGTATGTTTATAGTGCAGAGCTAGGACTTTGTGAGTTGGGCCTAAGTGTTTGGCTCTCCGGGGCTCTTGAGCATTACTGATGGATTAGGAGGCACCAAAGCAGCTGCCAGGTGCCTTGATGTGCCAGCCTGAAGTCCCTACACAGGGGCAAAAAGCTGGTTAAATGAGGGAGACAATACCATTGTAAATACCACCATCAGCAGTGAAGCCGAGAACTTAGGGGCCCCTGTTTTATGAAAGGTAATCCCAAATTTCCAGCAGTTTTGCTCTCCCACTTCAGTGCCAAGACCTTCTCTCTGCTTTTTTCCCAAACGAGGCAGTGGAAAGAGCCATCAGAAGTGTTTCTACAGTCTAACCTTGAGGAGGACAGGCTAAGGCTACCCTGTTTTTCTCTTGAGGAAAGAAAGGGATATTGGCTTTTATCAAAGAAGTTGCAAAGCCAGCTCTTGCTTTGAATCGCATTCTGCAAGATCTGTGTGTACATGTGAGGGAACAAGACACTTTACCTCTGTGATCCAGGTGGTTGTGTTTTAAAGCCTATTTTAAAGTTAGTTTTTTATCAATAAAACTTTGTGAGTTCATGAGTCTGGACAAATGTCTGTGATTTAGGTGGTTTTGTGATGAAATGTATAATATTATATCAAATATTTGAATGAGTAGTTACTACAGTAAGAAATCTGTAAAAAAACCCAAGCCAAATCAAAATAATTCTAAGACTATAAAGAAGTATATTTTTTAGCCTGTATACACTCCAGCATGTTTATATCACTATGAAGGAGTACAAAGAATGGATTTCTTTAACTCATCAACCTGCAGGTATGTACTGTAAATCAAGGCTTGAGGAAGGTCACCTTCTTTACTTCCTGTGTTATACTGGTCCTGTCAGTTTGCTTTTGGCTTTTCTATGAAGGCAGCTTCAGAAGTGCTGCTGAAGACTTGGCTAAAATGTACTGTTCTGCCCTTTATCTGTTTCTTTATTTGAATAAGCAATGTTTCACTTTTCAATGCAGTAGACTTCATATGAACAAAAAAATTGAAAAGAGAAATGCTATTTTTTTCTGAATAATATTCTTATTGTGAGAGGTTAAGGTGGAAAATGCTAAATTACAGGAAAACCAGAAAAATTGGTGTCAGTTCTTGGAGTCCTTGCGTTGTTTTTTTTTTTTCTTTAATTTATTTATTTTTTCCCCTTGAGGTTTGAAAGCCTGTTAGAGCTTTGTTATTTTGATGCTTACTTACAGGCTTCTTGGTAAAATGTGTTTTAATTTTGCGCTGTATTCCTGAATCACAAGACTTAAATTGGGATGAACTTCCCTCTGACTGGAATTGTATAGTTGAAAAGCTATATGGTACTGGCTTTTAATTTCCCCTCAATTATCTACTTGTGTTCAGTTTTAGAAGCAGGATAAATATCTAATTAACTTGGAATGCAAATATTTTAAGTATAGGCATTGTTTCAGATAATTTTTCAAGTGAGAGCCTTAATTGAAAACACCAATCTGTATTTTCTTTATTTGCAGTTAAATAATGTATCTCTAGGTGGCGATAGGACACTGGTATTTTTCTGTTTGGAGAACAGCTGTTAACAGAGTGCTTGCAGTTTGTTTTGGTTTTTCTCTTCTCCCTATAAAAGTACATACAAAATGACTGAGCACCTTGGCTCTTGAATCAGAGGGGAGTGTGTCTTTGAATAAACAAAACTACAGGATAATTTGTATTGAGTTTTACAGGTATTAAACCTTCACACTGTTGAGTTCAGAAGATAGCACCAGTCAGTTAATTACCTTTGTGTTTGTATTAAAACAATGTGTTATACCAAACATAAAAAGAAGGGTTAATTACCCTCAGTAGGTGTTTAAAAGTACATGTGATGGGCTCCAGGTGCTGAGGGTATGATAATAATAGTAGTAATATATACAAACACACAAATGAGTGATACACAGTGATACTGCTAACCACCCAGTGACCAAGGCTCAGCCCATTCCTGGCTAATAATCCCACAGCAGGGTGAGTCCCAAAACCGCAATCCTGGAATGGAGTTAAGAGCCCAAGTGGCTGAGAGACTGAGACAACCCTGAGAGAGGGATGATCCAGAGGGAGACAACCTGGAGCAAGAGAGGACTTCTGGACAGCTCCTCATCTATACAGTGGGCATGATGTGCATGATATGGAATACGCTATTGGCTAATTTGGGTCTCAATCCAAACTTAAAGTCAAATCCTAGGCTAGTAATCATTGGCTACTGTGCTCCCTCCCAGTTTCTCCTGCACCTGCAGACACTGGCACAGCAGAGAAGCTGAAAAGTCCTTGACTGTCCTGGCAGCAACTGTAAACATCAGTATGTTATCAGCCTTCTTCTCAGCACAAATCCAAAACACAGCCCTTCACTAGCTGCTATAAAGAAAGTTAACTGTCTCAGCTGAAACCAGGACAGTGTGCTAGGAAAGTGAAGATCCCATATACTATCATACCATCATATTTTCTGCTGACTATATGGTACACCAGTCTGCCTGGGGAGGGCCACAGAAATACAGGGAAGACAAGTCTACTCTTATCTGAGGTAGAGCAAAAAAAGTTATTTTGCATATGTATTCTTTAATTTTAGAAGATGTGACAGTGTTAAGCTGAGATAAAGCACATTGAGGATATTAGCTTTGCAGTGCGATAAACTGTGTATCCTTGAAGTCTGTCCATTTTTCTCCTTGCTTTCTCACGTTACAGTAAAATATATCAAGCTGAAAAGGCTCAGATGATGTGCTACTTTTGCAGGTCAACGCTAATATATTTTTTGAAATACACTTAAAAATCACTGGTGGTTTGTATCCCCCCATTTAAAAATGTAAGGATCTCAAAATTACAATTTAAACCTAGATGCCTGACTTTTTGTGTGTGTGTGTGTGTGTGTGTGTGTGTACTGTAAGCCTGTGAATGCTTTGTTGCAGTCTCTTCATTAATGCACTGGTTCTGAAATATTTGTGTATGCTAATGTCACAGCAATTGTTCATATGGCTTTCCAAAATGACATGCATAAAATATGATTAAACCAGAGTAAGAATTGTGCTGCTTGTTTTGAAGATTAATATTAAAAAGCTTCATCTATACTTATTATAGTGAAACTACTTTAAATTGCCTGTTTCTACCTAGACGCTTGAATACATTCCCATCCTTTAGAAGAAAACCTGGGCTTTGTCTTTGGCTTGGCAAAAAACATTCACTAGTTTTTCTGGGACTTCTTAAGTATAGCCTTTGTAGTAGGTTGAAAAAGTATCAGTTTCTGTCAACTTTCATGGCTTTAGAATTGTCAAGCAAAAATGCATAAAATTAAGTGGGAATTTTCTGTGTCCCATTAAAATTTCTCTTCGTCTTCACAAACAGCTGCTGAAATACAAAGAATACTGCATCAGCTTGGAACACCACAAGACACACCTGACTTGAGGCAACAGCTGTGAGTACTTCACATGAAAACATTTAATTTCATTGCATTGTAAACAATCTCCTGGTAGGTGATGAGGTGTTTTTTTGTTAGGCAGTGTGCTAGATCTCACCAAGAAAGGCAAGTATAGAGAAATACTTGAATTTTAAATGTTGAGATGCACTTCTAAAAATTAATCTTGGATAGTCTGTAGAGTCGGTTGGTTTGCCTGTGTACATTGCCTGCAGTATCAGTATGTCTATAAAACCTATGCTGTATATCAGCAAAGGAAAAGTGGCAGGACCAGAAAGCAATATCACTGTTTGAAAAAACAAACACACTGCACCCTTTCATCCCATTCAGCTCTCATCTACCAGAAATACTAAAATAGCAGAAGTGAAATAAGGCTCCAAGACAGATGCTGTGCCGTCACCTGAAGGTAGACTCTCATTAATATGCCACTAGCAGAGACAGTTGCTCTTCCCTTCTCTGTACAGTCTAATGATTTCTTCCATTGAATTCCTCTACCACGTTAATCTCAGCACCATAAATGCATGTAAGTGACATGTTCTGCTAATGCTATGGGTGAGAGCGTGGGCAGTCTTCAGTGTGGTTAATGCTACACTGTGGCCACTGAATATTAAGAGGTGTGTATTGGACCAAAGGCGTCACTTTCATTTTGTGTGAACAGCCAAATTGCTTTGTAATAGCCCGTGTTCAGGGCCCATAACATTAGAGAGGTACAATCCCCTGTGGATAATCCTGCTGGAGACTGTAAGTAGCTGAAGATCAACATAACACAATTTATGCAATAACTAGACAGGATCTAGGAATAAATTCATGACTAAATAGGATAGAAACTGTTGTGAAGGACATGTTTCAGTCCCTCTATGGAGGTGATATATGTGGTAAGCTTCCTTGAGTTTTCATTGGTCCCTTTTACACTTGTCTGAACATTTGGCTTTTCTTTTCATGTTGGTATGTATCTGAAGAGTTATTAGATTATTTTAAATATTGGTGTTGATTGTTTAATAGCTTTCCGGATAAAACCTTTTTATATACAGTGGGGAGGAGGGTCCAAAATAGGTAGAGAATTTGAGTTGCTCCAGGGGAA